>KZ271524.1:322455-444082 GCA_002249935.1 Onchocerca flexuosa
TTTTTTTTTTTCTTAAAAGGATAATCAACGTCAACATTATTACAAGTAGTAATGAACAGTCGAAACAAAAATGTTCTTTAATTATGATTATGATTATTATTATTATTATTATTATTATCATTATTATTATTATTATTTATTATTATTTATTGTTATTATTATTCATTATTATTATTATGTTTTTCATTACATTCTAAGCCATAACTTTCGTTCAAACTAATTAGTTGGTTCAATTTTGAAATTTTGCAATTTTGAAAGTGCCAAGATTAATTTTCGCATGTAATGAATATTGCGAATAGCCTATTGCAAAGATTTAACAGGTGTTTCTCAAGTCATTAAATGAGTAGATTTAAATCTGAAAGAAAAAGGAAATAAGGCTGCACTTTCATCTATATATGTGTGTTTGTATATATATTTTATTTATTCGTTTTGATAAATGTTTAAATTTATCCATTTTTCCATTTGAATGGCTTAAATTTGGATCTAAGTAATTAAGGTGAATGAAATTGAAATTGTTTAAATTGTTTTAATTAAGAATTTCATGATGATCTAATCATTAATAAATGAAAATCATGCTTTTTCAAATTCTAAAACTTGGTAATTTTTGAATAAAATAAATTTATAGTTGTCATTTCAATCAAATGAAAGGATTTGTTTGAATTTCAAGAATTTTTTATTTGATAGCTAAAAATATTTGAAGACAGTATTTCAAAACTTACCTCTTACAAAAATTGTCCAGAGAGGCGATAAATTTTTGCATTAATGATTTGATTCTTAAAATATGACGAATTTCTTTACAATTTGTATCGGATAAAAGTACGAAAATGAAGAATGCAGGAAATATTCGTTTTAGCCTTTTTCAACTGAAAATCCTTTTTCTGCAAAAAAAAGACCGCTAATCGAAAATTCATCTCGAATATAGGTTCGTTGTTCAGCGGAAAAATCATAAGCTTAATTGATAAAATTTCTTTGAATGAAATTTAACAGTTTCCTAGGATAAATTCACAAGGATATATATTATTTAGCAGAATTTCTATTCAGAATCTATTATAATCATCAAATTGTTTGTTTCGTCCTTTTTTTTTTTTTTTTTTTTTTTTTGAAAATAAAATGGGCGATATAATCTATGCTGAAAAAGAATTTTTTCTCTAGAACAAATTAATCACTGTGACATTTGTTCATCGTGTATTTATCAGTTTCCGGGTAATTTTTCCCTCTCCAAATCGAAATCCAAGATTTTTTTTTTCTTCTCTGCATCTCAGTTTGTAATCTTTTCCCTTATCAGTTGTTTCGCAAAAGATGTAAATATACGTTGTTAACAAAAGTAAGACGAAATTTTGAAAAATATATCCGCTCTATTGCGCTGATGTGTGAAATGATACCCGAATGTGTGGAAAGGAGAATGAATTCACTATCAGCCAGTTTTAACCGATAACATTTTCTTGCGAAACGAAGTGTGTAGACACTACTACTATCATCTTTTTCTGTTTTTATATTTGTCGCAGTAATAATGCTGAAAACTGCTGTAATTTATCAACACTGATGGTGATAATGACAGTGACGATAAAATTGATAATTTGATTGTAATTGGTGAGATATACGAATAAGAAAATGATTTTATTCATTTAAATTTTAGCTCAGATTTATGTGCGGAAAATGAAGCTATAAATCCGTTCCATAGTATCTATGAACTTCTGTGCATAGTAATAATAATAACAATAATAATAATAATAATTTTTTCTTCCTTCTTCTTTCTGTTTGATTATTTTTT
Source organism: Onchocerca flexuosa (assembly GCA_002249935.1). Lineage (NCBI taxonomy): Eukaryota > Metazoa > Nematoda > Chromadorea > Rhabditida > Onchocercidae > Onchocerca > Onchocerca flexuosa. The sequence goes on from KZ271524.1 coordinate 324,227, forward strand.
CTTCGTTTCTCAATTTCCTAGCGTACTCTACAACTTCAGGAATTGACAATGAAATTCCAAGCTTTGTTGTAATAAAAACAATGCTGATAAATATTACACCTTCCATGAAGGAAACTTTGCATTGAATTGAATAATAATTTCATTCCTATAATTTTTGGTATTTTTTTTTTACAATATTTTAGATGATGACTGGTTAGCTCACTATTTCTGTTTGTTTATGTTGCTTTCTTCACTTTAATTTACGAGTCTTTGATCACTTTTATGCGGAATCAATAAAATCAACAATTCCTATGCAGGATTAATTTCCGTAGAGAGAACGCCGTATTGTTTGTCCTATATTTAAATTAAATATTGTTGGACTATTTTAATTATTTTGCACAACGATTTCTCTATGAACGCTTTTCTCATTTCATCTTTCATAATATACAACTCTTGTTATTTCCAATTATTCCAATTGTAAATTGATAGAATTAATAAGGATGCTTGCGGAAGATTAATCAGCATTTCATTGTGTTAAATTCACTTTCAGTAGATTTAAATAACTGTTACTGACTGCTATGATCATTTTGAGAAAGGAAGGAAAGGCAATAGATTTTAAAATATGGAATCATTGAATAATGCCACCAAAATTTTATTTAATATCTATAAAGTTAAATTTATTTTTAGCAATAATTTCTTGGTTCTTAACAATCAATTATTTCTAAAAATTAATGCTTCATCTCCCAAATTACAAATGAACTTTTGAATATATCTGATAACTAAACATAGGATTATCATTATTTTTGAATTCAATTTTTTTCTTTTGAAATGCAATGTGTTGATTATAATACATGAGTCATTGTAAACATACGTAAGGAAAGATTTTATGAAGTTTTCTTAAATAAAAAGATTTACGGCAGCTTTTGAATAAAAGATAGTATTATTATCGAAGATAAAAGAACCAAGGTGAGAAAATCAAAAATATATTGCAAAATTGAGACCAAAAAAATTAGCGATATAATGGAGATTATCAGCGGCTGAGAATATGATGGATGAAAGATCGCAAGAAAAAAAAAATCTTTCCAAAATGAAATCTGTTTTCGTGTCATTTATTGCTGGCATTAGGATGACAGCTTTGTGACTCTTACATTTCTTAGCAATTTAATAGCAAGATCAAGAAATCAAAATAACAAAATGCAATTTTAAGATGAAAATCTTGGAATCTTTTGATTGCAAATTTTTAGCAAAAAATTTGTTCACAAATCGAGTACCAAAATTTGTATTCATTTTTAATCGTAAAAAAAAGATCAAGTGATACACGATTATTTGCTATGACGTATGTACAAATCAAATCACTTGATAGTTATATTTTTGTGTCAAAATATTATTCGAAGGTCTAAAATAATTTCTTTTCCATGGTTAATTTTCATTACAATGACGAATTTCGCATACTTATTGAAAAACGTGGAGTTTGAAGATCTGCAAGTGATTCGCCATTTATTTTCATTTGCAGTGACGAGTTTTTCTATTTTTTTTTTTTCTCTTTACCTATGAACATCTTTTAATTTTCTAATAAAAATCTGGAATAATTTCTATAAATATTCCTCTAATTATCTCGTAATTTCATTTAAACTCCTCCTTAATTGCCGATAATTCTGTTGAATCCATCTATATTTTTCATGCAATATCCCTTACTTAGTTCTTGTGTATTTTTATCAGAAGCATTTGTTTTTCAGAATTACTTACTATATAAGTTTTATTTTTTAATAATTTCATTTAAAAAATTTTCTTATTTGAAAATACTTGATTAAGATTCAAATTATTTACTAAATATGTGAAAACAAAAGAGATTTAAGACTCTGTATTGAAGTTTCTGAGCACTAAAATTTGAAATTATTTAGAAAATCCCTGAAAATATTTATTTCAACATTCAATTCACATCGCAATGAATTTATTCACTATGATCATTTCACTTAAAAGCCATAAATTGCTGCATCATAATCATATTGAATTTATTAGACAAAATTTTTTTTACAAGATATTTCACTTCGGTGAAATTTTCAGTTTTTTACATAATGCACTTATTTTTTACTTTTCATTAGTGTTACGATAAAATTTAACATAGATTTACAAACCAACAAATCGATATACGTTAAAAACAAAAAGAATCCGTTTTTGTTAAAAAAAAAAAAGAGAAGAAAAATTTAAAAAAAAAAAAAAAAAAAAAAACAGTATTTAACCACACTTTATAGAAAGCATTTTCCTATATTGTCATTGTTTTAGTTTTTTTTTTTTTTAATTTTTGGCCTTTTGTGCAAATTTTCAATAGATTTAAAACTTTTTGACTCAGATGATTGTTTCAACTTGGTATTTTTGCAAAAATATTATTAAAAAATTTTCAACATTTCACATATCGAGAATGATTTAGAAAGAATCAAGTACTAAAGAATGTAAGGTGTTCACATGAATCCATTTTGCCCTTTATTTTGTTCTATTTTGCTCGCACATAAATTTATGCCTAATTTTTAAGAAGAATTACTTTTACGAGTTAAAATAATATTTGCAAGAAGCTGGATAAAATGTTATTTTAATGGGCTTCTATTGAATAAGACATTGTAAATCTAACAAAAGCAACATTCTTCGTCACGAAAATAGAGTTCATGAGTGGAATAGCAATTTCACACTTCAATAAACAAATGAAGTATTTACTAAAAGCCTTACAAATGAAGTAAAAACTCTCATAGAAAACAAATTATATTATTTTCACAGTGAAAACAGCAACAAAAGGACATTTTTCACTTCATTCAAATATGATACTTTTCATTTTATTTGAATATGTGGCATATATCAATTCGGTTGATAGGTATTTTAAGCAGCATTTTCTTTTTTAATTGCTTTTTTCTATGAATATGAAATGTTGATTAAGAATTTCCGCAAGGATCAAATTCATTAATCAAGCCAAAACGCTTGTTTCATTTATAAATTTATTTCCCATTTCCATGCAGGAGAACCTAATCTTTTTCATTTATCTTGTCCCATCTTTTTTCTCGAAATCGAAAATTTTCCTGTGTTCCACAGATTAGAATAATGGAAATCCGACATCGGCAACATTCATTATTGTATGAATATTGGTAAATACAACTTAACTGGTAAATACAACTTAATTTCATAATGTGTCAAAGAGACTTTTTGATATTACATCCAATATTCAATATTATTTCAATTTCATTATTCAACTGATAGCTTCGAAATGTCAAATTATTTTTTTCAAGAAAAACAAAAATCGATTACAATAAACAATTTGCATCACAAAATTTATGGTAATTATAATTTGTCATTTTAAAATTCTTCAAAAACATTACTCAAAAATTTTAAAACGGCACATGTACATTAATAATAATGCCATACACTGTGTAATGCACTGTTATTGATATTACGAAATGCAAAAAAAATAGAAATGAAAAAAAGATCGAGGCTGATAATTGATAAGTCTACCCATTGATCGTAGCGTTGTAACCAAAATGATCGCTTAGCATGATCAATGCTATAATCATACGTCAAACAAGAAACAGTTATCATGTCAGATGCTTCCGAACGGTAATATATAATCTAAATCTTTTCGTTTTATTCGTTTTCTAAATTAGAAATTTTTTCATGTAACCCAATCTTCCTCTCTCCATCAGAAAGAGAATTCTTTTTTTTCTGTAAATGAAATTTGAAGATTTTTAGTAATTTTTTTTTTTTTTGAAGATTTGCAAATCATGATAATGAACTCTTGCATTGGATAAATCTGTGATGAGATTAATTCGTTTAATTATATTAATGTAATTAATTTTAAGAAAGCGTTCAGATTAATTATGAACAATTGATTTCTATTATGTTTTTTTTTTCCTTCTCTCTCAACTGTTGTAATGGAGCGCAAAAAATACAAAATATTTGTTTGTGTACCATAAAATGATCATCACATGATAATTTGTTATTAAATTAGTAATTGAAATTTTTATATGATACAAGATTGTTCAATATCAGTAATTGATGGTGATGATGGTGGTGGTGTGATTGAGGAATGCAGCATGATTGGAATCAGTTGCAGTAGTTAAATACTCACATCATTCACTTTCAATTACAATTATTTCATCGTCGGGTCGTCTTCTAGTAGTAGGCAGGTTGCAAGGAAGGGGAGAGACGGTTTTGATTCGTTTTTCTCGTTTTGCTCAAAATCATTTTGTTGATAAGTAACGGGTAAATTCTGAAATATTGTTGGTTGGTTGACGAGAAGAAGGACAATAGAAGAGGCAAAAGGTGGAGTTTTTCGCGTCGAGACAGCATACCTTTCTTACCTGACAATAACAGTTTTCGAAAGTAGCCGGTTTTGTCCCGTTTTAAACTTCATTATCAAACTTTCATGTCAGCTCTTTCGTCTTCTCATGAAAAATCTTCCCAAAAATCTACAGTTCTTTTTTTTTCAGGAACAGTTGGCAATTTCAAATTAAATATCTTTATTTGAAATCAATAATTGTTGAATGGTAATATATAATCACATCTATTATAGTGATAATAGTAATTAAATAGTAATTGATAAAGATAATAACTATGAAATGACAAAAAGTATTTTTCTAAAGGAAAATATTTGCAGTTATAATAATGATGATGACAACAATAAAGGGGTTAGTATTAAAAGGATTGGAATGATACTGATAATAGTGATAATAAGGATAATGACCGCGATTATCAATAATAATAATGACAGCGAGTTTGATGAATGGAAAATATAATTTAGAAACAATATGTGATATTGAAATCCAAAAATGCGTTTATAATATATTGAAATCCAAAAATGCGTTTATATTCCATTAAATCCTAATTCGAACTTGTTTCTTCTCTTCTTCTCCTTCGTTTCAATTTCTTCAAACCAGCCTTCACAAGATTTCCAGTTCTGTTCGAAGTAAGTATCAACAATCATCTGCGATATCTTCAAGGATCTGCACAATCTCCCCCGTTTGCTCAAGATCGTGTACCCGTAAACTGTTCTGTTGCATGTTGGGTTTCGATAAAATGGCGATAAATTTGTTTTGATTGAACATTTTTCAATTTTATGATGGTTTAATTATATTAAAAGGAAACAGGTGTGAACAAATTGATTGTCCTCCTTATGTAGTACATGCGCATTATAAATAAATAAGTGGTGAAAATAGGCGTGGATAATTAATGCAGAAGCGATATTCCAAAGAATTCCTTTATAAGTAGCGGGAGAATCAGAAATTAGCTTTCCTGATTCTTCCTACCACTCTTCATCTTACAACTTCTCAGACAACTTCTAAAGTCAATTTTATCATTAGCTGTCTTTGTCAGCAAATACTTCCATTAGTTATTTATTCCGAACTGGAATTTTTCTTATATTCAATGATAAATCGAACTAAATTTAAAAATCACGAAATATTGGGCATTGATTGATATATCTAAAAATCATGAAATGTTGGGCATTGATTGATATAAGTAATTTCTTATGTGACAAAACAAATAAATTTTTTTCCTAAAATATTTTGTCAGTTTTTTCTTTTTTTTTTCCATTTTTCACTTTTTCAATCACTACTTTGTCAAAAGTAATTGGCGAGCAAAATTCATCCGAAAATTGAATGAAGAACGAAAAAAATGCGGTATATTTTTATTATCTATTACAGTTACGATTGATATTGAATCAAAATTGAATTTTTTGGTCGAAGAAAGGCAATTTAATTATTTGTTTCCTGTTAATTTATGTGCCTTTAGAATAACGGCAATTTTTGAAATGCAATTTTTTTTCCAGTTTATTTTTTGATAATTTCTCAATTTTTGTTTACACACTGTCATCAATTTACCAAACTTGTAATTAAAGTTAGTTTTTAACTGAAATGGAAATTCTTTCAACAAGAATATCATGGTATTATTGTGGCATAGGTTTATATTTATCTATAAAAAAGTTTTACTGTATTTTTTTCTTTCTCTCTCTCTCTTTCTTTTTTCTCCCTCTCTCTCTCTCTTCAGTTTATTCCCGGATATTTGCTTCCAAAAATCTTGCTCGGTCTTTGTAAATGACTGCTTATCTAATTATATTCTCTGAGAAGAATCTGTTCCTGCCCTTATTTTTGTATCTCGTCGAATTATTGTTTTGTGATATTTGCCGAATTTAAAAATTTTTGAAAACCCAACTGGGAAATTGAAACAACGTTGTCAGTATGAAAGATATTGAAAAACTGTCAAGAATGAAAGTATGCCATGAAGAAAGTTAAATGTTATCTGATAGATGTTGAAGATTTATCGGTTCCAATACTTACTATGTTTACAACTTTTCGCTTTCTGCTTCTGTTTATCCATCAATGCTTACTCCGCAAGACATGCGCAAATCTTCTTTCAACCTTTTTTGCTTCTTTTCAAAAGTCTCTTTCAAATCCAAATGTCTCGAAGTGTTGGGTGTTTGTCAAAGAATGTTTCTCGTTTCCATTTCTTCTTTTCTTCCTTGTCGTAGTACCTCACCTCCCAATTTTCAAAAGCCAACCAATAAATGCCATTAGTTGATTTACGATTTGCAATATGCTAAATATTTTGTTTCCTTAGACGGAATCATGCGACTTTCTTCTTCTTCTTCCTTTCTTCTATCGCGCCATTCTCTCAAAACGTTTTAGACACACAATTTTGTTTGTCCTTCCCCTAAATACCGAATCATTTCGTCTCGTTCAGTTCAATATCTTCGCATAGTATTTATTCATCACGATAACCACTTTTATTGTGTTGAAATGTAATTTAAATAGATCACAATTTCAATAAGAACGTGTGGCGATTGCCCATTTCGTAAGCATTCAATACTTTTTCTTTCAGAGAAATAAACCGAACTGTTTCTGCTTCTTTTTTTCGACTTAGATCTATTCTTCAAAAAAGTGTGAGAGAGAAAAATATTTATTGATGACCCCGCATTAGGAATTAAATCTAATTCTTGTATGCATCAGATAAACTGTGCTTGGTATTTGACTTATTCTGCTTCGATAAAATTGCACAAAGAAGAGTTTGAGGAATATGTCATCTAAAAAAAGATCTTTATTGATCAAAATTTATCATTATGGACTTTTCCCCCAAATTATTTCCTGTGATAATGCGACAAGAATTGAAAGAATATTGCTATTGTTTATTTCTGATATGAATTTACTGTAGTTTATCATTCTCCAATCAAATTTTATGCATATTTTAAAAAAGCAATATATCCATTCGTGTGATGTCGTAAAACTGGTACTTGATTGGATGTAATATTATTGCTTCATTGTTAGAGTCAAAATTAGCAAAAATCAGCCTTTTATTTTATCATTTTGCACAAAATCAGCCCAAACCAAGAATTAGCCAATTACTTTATTGTTATACGCAAAACCAAATTATTTCTTTGCTATTAATGTTGTTAATAAAATATTTTGATAAATTTCTTCATTTCATATATGATGCCATGCAAATCGCATGTCTTGCATCGTTGCTGCAAGACGATTGTGGAATTGCAGGGGAAATAGAAGCGATGCTGTCACCAATTTGCTTGCCTATGATTAATTTCTTTCAAACTTTTTCCATAACTTTAACAGTTTGATGGTTGAGATACTATGATACTATTCAGAGAGCTCAGTCAGGTGGTTAACGTTTTTCGAACAGCCTGAATCATTTGGTTATGTTCAAATTATTATTGTTCAACCATTTCCATCAAGAATGCTGCTAACACTTCCTTCCAGAAACCTCCATCAATCCTTTCTTCATCCATTTCACTCCCACTTTACGACGATCTTGTGATTATTTCAGAATCGTTCAACAATCATTCCGGCATTTTTTTTATGTTGGAATAATTGCTGAACGATTCTCAGTGGTTGATTATTCTTTCATCTCTTCAAAATATAAAAATCATCGGTGATGCAATTTTCCAGGCAAGTTTTTGCCATATAGATCGTGCAAGCAATATGCATTGCAAATGCATGTTTATATCGTTTCAATTATAATGATTTGATTTAAAAGTCAATATATAAGTTTTGTAAAAAGTCTTTTTTAAAATAAATTAGAAACAATGAAATGATAGATTTCCAATAAAATCAAAAGACTAAAAATAAACTTGCAGATTGATTTCTAGTTTTTTCAGTTCTAATTATAACTCGTATTTAATAACAAAGTCCCAAATATTAATTTCTTCTACTGTCGGTATCAAAAGTTTTTGAATTCTTATGATGATTCGGCATTACTATTACTAATCTTGTTGTACCGTAAATAAAGAAATAATATTTTCATTTTTTTTCCATCTGATTGGCCCATTAAGAAATAGAAAAAGATTTGAAAATAAAATTTGAACAGACAATACTTTCATTCGTTTTGCCGCTATTCGTCACATTTAAATTCGCTTGTCTGTAACGATAAGATTATTCACTTTAAATATTTAAATAGTGCAAACAATCTTGCTCTAACTTTTATTTTCGTGAAATTAAATTAATCAGCTGAATTTATCTTTCTGCAAACTTGGAAATTTGAAGTTTTTGAATTGATCAACATTTCTTTTATTACTGTTTTTGTCATTTATATTTTAATTTCAAGTGTCTAAAACTTCGATGTCATTTTTGAAGAATCTATTTTCCATAAAATTTATAGTAAAAAATGTACATTTTCATAGTGACATCATCTATTGCCATCTCTATCGTTTTCACATCAGTGAATGGCCTAATATTAACCTTAATGATCGCCACTTATAATTATCCTCATTATCATTGTAATCATCGTCACTAATGATTTCTGACCACCGTAACCATTACCACAACTGCTGTCTATCACTTTTTTATCACATCACCATTGCGATGTTTCCGCTATCATCATAATCATTATTTTTATCACATATGGTTTTATTCGCATTTTAATCAGATCTTTCTCTTGTAGTATTATCATATTCTGAAATTATTTCAGCATTTTGCTGCTCTTCTGAATTAGAGATCAAAGACAAATCGGTTAAACTCTGTGGTTTTTTGGCTGAAATTTTTGATAACGAACAATTATGCAAATTCAAAATCGTAATCCACAGTGTTTTATGATATTTTATAAGATTGTATGGACCTATAGAAATTTTGCAAAGTTTCAATGTGTGATTTATACAGTTTAAGCTGAAATATGAATTATTTCAAATTTCTTTATGTTACTTTAACAGACCATTTCTATTAAAAGAAGCGGAATTTTTTTTCGGTTTTTCAGTTTTTTTCACTTTATTTTTAATGGCTGAAATCCTCCAGGAATTATTTCAAAAAGCTATGATCTTATCACTCAGAAAACAATTTTTGCTTCAAAGACATCTTTTGACAATTTTTCTCCTTCCTCGTAAAGAAGACTTAGGCTTTAAGCTATTTTCAACTACCTCTTGGAGGTACCTTTTTAGTCCATGAAAAATCTAAGCTTCCCTGAGAATTTCTTCCCTTTCTTCTCTTTACAAAAGTTTGAGTAGCTTCGTCTTCCTTTAAAAGAATTTTTAACTACAACTCTTCACCTTTGATCATTTGCAACTTTAGTGGCATTTTTTCTATGCCGATTTTGAAATTCTCTAAGGAACGTTGCGTTTGTGCTCCCCAGCAATGTTCACTTGGTACTTTTATCTCACCTAAACTACCTAATATTAGCATAAGTAAAAAATTATTTTTATTATAATTCTTTCAAGAAGCTTTTCCATATTTTAAACAATACAAAGGCAGTAATTTCTGTAATGAAAAAGGTTCATGTTCATGGATTGAAGGCATCATTTCTTTTTAAAGTGAATCCGAAATTGATCACTTTGTTGACCTGAACTGACAACTTGAAAATAACCAAAAAAGGAAAAAACTGACTTCCAACCTTAGTTCTGCAATTTTTTGAAGAATTATTCTGAATATTTCACTTTTCAAACATGTTTTTGATGGGACATTTTGTTGTTCGCTAGCATTCGCGATTCATTTGACTTCATCTTTAAGTCAGCGAGAAATGCTCATAAATTATTTTCAATCATTTTACATCATACATACTTTCTGTTATCATATGTAAAAAATGTTCGCAGGTTTTTGAGTTCTTTTTTATATTTGGTCTTCATTGCTAAATACTCCAATTTACAACTATTTTAGAAAGCCTTTAATTTTTAACGAAGCATTATGCTGGAAAATAAGATAAACATTCTAGGCTAACCATCTTATGCCTTTCAAGAACCTAAAATTAGACCTAAAATTGGACCTAAAATGTCAAATAATTCTCTGACAAGACTTGACACGACTAATTTCTCGCGTCATCTGTTTTGGATTCTAAATCGCCAACTTTATCCGTATCTTCCTGGATGGCTAACTGTTGAACAGGCGATACGTTAGTCCAACGAATTTCACTTTTTCATATAAATGTGATCAATGTTGAGATAGTGACAAGTGATGTAAATCTCTCATTTTTATTGAGAAAACTTGAAAATTTTTATCATATTTCTTCAGACTGTTTTAGCACTTTCAAAGACGTTTCTCTTCTCTTCATTTATTTCATTAATTACAGCAATTTTGATTAGCATCTTATCATTGGTTTGTATGATAATTACTGAATTGACAGGTGGTTTTCTGTAAAATTTTGATTTATTTCTCTATTCCATTTACTCTCTCTACTAGATAAGCGTTTATTTTTCTACTGCCTTTATCAGTGATCACTTCTTCTTTTTGTTATCAGTCATTTGTTTTTTAATCTAATACCCTTATCTCTTTTCATGAAATCGATAATGCAACAAAATTTGCCCGATCAAATAAACTTTTGATCAAATCTCTGCTTCGATATAAGGAAAACGAATTCTTAGAGACTAAATATCAATTAATATTATCTTAAAGTTGTTTAGCAATTCATGTACCTTTAAATATTGCTCATTTCAAAGTTTCCCAGTAAGTTCCAGCAAAACTTTAATAATTCAGACTCAGATGAACTGATATGTTTTTCATTTCTGTTTTTTCTGCTCACACCTTTTATAGTTTGCAAATAAGTGCTCGTTTCTATATTGTTATCAACAAAATAACGTTATTTATCCTATCGTTTCCTCGACCCACCTATTTCTCTCGTTCTTTCTTTTTTTGGAAAATTCCGAAAAATGTCTGAAAAAGCTTTAATTTCAGGCTGTATCTGTGTTACAGTAATTGCTTATACTGTCGACTTCAGAGTACGCTTCAAAATATTTTCTCCTTTCATAAAAAAAAAAAAAAAAAAAAAAAGTTACCATATATGTTGTGCCACTGATTTCATCAGGTTCAGTGGTGATCAAAGTGAGAGAGTCCAGTAAAAAAAGAGACAAATAAAAGAGAGGGAAAGTAGAAAATATCAAATCGTTTATTGAAATTTGAAAAATTTACGAAATTTACAAAAACAAAGCGACAAACTCTGAGATATATGTCCTCCATCACGCACATTTATGCAAACTGGCACCTGGCTAGCAGCGATAATGACTTCGCTTCTTGTTATTATCGATAATCAGTATTGCGTCTCATACACTACTGATAGTAATACTGGTACCACTGTTGCTATCAATACCAATGTATTACCTGTTATTATCAACGATGAACAGAAAGCAGGTACTTCACATGATTACAACGGTATGTATGTTTTCATTCTCGACTGGTTTAAGGGAAATAAATCAATTTTGCATCTTTGATCAGAAAGTTGGAAGATGGATGTAGATGAGAAATGAGGCTCGAATAGCAGTGTAAGTGATATAAAGTGAATTAAAATGGTCAACTCGCTATTAGCTCGCCCTTGTCGACATCATATCGAGACAATAGCCAGGTCAAATGGCATATTCCAAATCATTCTTCAATTTTAATCTGAGCTATAGTTCATATTCAATGATATTAATGCAACCTAGATTTTTCACTTTCTTTTTTGCAATTGAATGAGTGATGAAAGAAAGAGTCATTTATTTTCCGGATTATAACAAAAATTTCATAAAAATTCAGGGCTTTCTGCGTACAATCGCTTGCGACATTCAGAACGACAGCGACGACGATACAAGCAGATGTTACAGCAAAAACAGAAGCAACAACTTCAGATGCATCGTTCCGATAGTAGTAGCATGGACGACAAATTCTTTGATAATTTCCGAAGACCGCTGAATGTCAACAATAATAACAACAATAACAATGGTGTAATAAGGAATAAATTGAAAGCTCATCACAGAGTAAGAATCTTTTTGATCAGTGTATCAAATATGCCGGAGAATGACTGCTTTGATATGATTTTAAATGACAGCATTTTAGAAATGATTGAAACAGTGGAATAACTGATATCAATTATCAAAGTAACAAAATGAGTGGTTTAATTGTTTTTAGACGAAAAAAATTCCAATTTTTTGAATGCTTGCTAGTTTTACTATATTTCAGAAAAATGCCATCAACTTTTTTGCTATTCTAATGTTTCATTATTGTAACTAGCTCAAAAATTCTTTCAAATTCAACAATAACAAATGAAATTTATTATTTTCATATTCTCAAAAAAAAAAAAAAAATAAAACATAAAAAATTAAAAAAGAGAAAGGCAAAATTTTCTAGTCAAAAAAAAATTTCTTTCATCTCTTGCACGATATTTCTTTGCTATTGTTAGCATTTTCCTTATTTATGAAAATATTTAGAATAATATCATAAATGATGAGCATATCAGTCGGAAGTTTGGATGACTCTCTAACTTTCTGAAAGAAAATACCGAAGAATTCTCACATTCCTCTTCTTTAGTGAAGGAAATTCCCCTGAATTTTTTTGAGAATGAAATGGCGGACGTAAATGACATCATTGAGTGTTCGTCTCTTTGCAGATGAACTATGTAACTGGAAAGAAAAAGTTATAAAAGAATCGTTATCTTGAAAATTTCATTTCAATCAGAAAATAAGCCATTGTATATATTTTGCGGTTTCAGAAAGAAAAAAATCAGGGATTAAAAAAAAAGACATTTTTATGCATTGAAAAGATTTCTTCGTCATTACTAATTCAAATTCCGAAAATTCTTAATTTTACAATTAAATTTAATTCCAATTTTAAACATAGTTCGTTCAAAAAATTGAAAAAAATATGACTTTTGTTAAAGAGCCCTAAGGATTCTATCTCATTCTGTTTACTAAACACATAAAAATTATCATTTCTAATAAACAGATAGCTATCATCAAGTTTACTATGCTTGATCTAATTTTTTTTTTAAATTTCCGAATTTATCAGTCGTGTTTTAATACATATATTTATTGTCAACTCGATCATTCATATTTTCTAAACAAATTGGTCAAAATTTATGTTTCAAGTGATTAAAACTTAAAAGTCCAATATAACAATAGGAAGCCAGTATTTTCGATATGCAAATAAAACAATTCTCAGAACTTTTCCTATCTAGTACTTAGAAGCGCGAATTTTCAACTGAAATCAGAAAACAAGAAAATCCAAATATTTGTAATTTAAAAAATCTCTGAAAGAAGTTAAAAATTTCTAAGAAATGTTTTTAGAAGAAACATTTATTTATCACAAAAATTGCAGATAATTTGAAGTCAAAATATTTATTTTTCTTATTAATGTTATTGATAACATACATGAATAAATATGTGTAAAAGTTTTCAAGTTGTATGGGAAAATTCCACGATTTTTTTTCCCTTTTTTTAGGATCTCAAATCGAAACGGGAGAAGAACGAGCCATTATGTGAAAGTGACCGCAACACTGTGCATATGAACACTCCAACTGAAGAATATGATCCACCATTTTTTGTCGAAATACGCTGCAAAAGTATCGCTGATTACGAACAACAACAAGGACGCATGCCTATCAGGCGACAAGTAATCATATTTCAAAAAAATTTTTTAAAAATTGATTCGCTTTACAAATAATTTTATGAAGATCTAATATATAACATTTGAAAATATTTTGCAAATGAAATATTTAAAAATACTGTCCAGCTTGGAGGAATGAAATATTATTTATAAAGCGCATATAGCGGATCAATTTTATAAATCAAATATAAGTTTTAACAAAAAATTTTATTAATGAAATTGTGGAAGAAGTAAAGATGATGCAATTATAAAAATATTCTTATGAAAGTCAAGAAGTTTTCTTTTTTTTTATTAAATTAAAATTTAAATTAGGACTTGCATGTTTTCGGTGTATGTTTGGAGATTTCAGTAAATTATACAGGAAGTCAACAATTTCGTCCCTGAAGTTGTGATTGTGAATCAAATATAAATTTTAACAAACATACGAATCATTTATTGATAAAATTAGCAAATCGAAAAATTTGCAAAAATTTCATGAAAATTTACATCGAATGAAAACTGATTTTCGGGATCTTTTGCCAGTTTCACAATGGCTTTTAATTTTAAACTTGGCTTTCCCGATAAACCTGACCGTTTCACAATAAATTTTAGTTTCAAACCTGAAGTGTGTAAATCATTAGTACCTGGCTTAAGTTGGATCATTTGTTTTAATGCTAAATCTGTGATTTGCAATATCTGTTTCTTCATGTTCTTTGTCCATCTGCAAATATAATTTGATCTTAAGTTCGTTTAATTTGTCACGCTTTTTCAATTTATTTCCTTTGAAATATCTTTAAATATCGTATTTGAAAGTTTAAAATGCCATTTTTCGATGCGAAAATTTCGGGAATTCAGAAAATGTATGATTGTTTTACAAAATTTTCCAATCTTATTGACAATCATCTCAATCTAAAATGTTTGTTCGTTGTTACTAAGGTGACTAACTGAATAGCAAATATGAAATTTAATCAATCCGATTGCTCAATTTTATGATCATCACACATCAGGCATGAAAGATGAATCATTAGCATGAAATTTCAGGATTTTCATCATTCGACGATTCATTTGTCTGATAATTTGAATTTTATATGCCAAACTTATTTCTTTCAGGAATTTTGATCTTAAAATTTGTCTCATAAGGCAAAAGTGCAAATAATCTAAAGCAAAATGCATTTTTTTCGCAGGAACAGATTGTTAAAAATTAAAAAACTGCTTCTTTATTCAATCAACAAATCTACAAAATTTTTTGAAATCTTTTTACTGATTTTCAAAACTTTTTTCACCTAATCTTTTGATGAATTTAATTGTCACTTTTCATTAAGAAAGACGAATTTTTTAACTTTTTTCAAAACTCGAAAAATATTTAAAAATTCAAAAATATCGTCAGCACGTGATATAATTTAGAGCTAAATTAAGAGAAAAATTTTGCCTTATTAAAAAACTCAGCAGAAAAAAGCAAAATTTATAAATTTCAGGATTAAAAACTAGATTATAAAAATTTCGATATGTTTAATAAAAAAATCCAAACAACTGTAAAAGAATGATTCCACAAATTTAGGTAGATTCATTTTTCCGTTTATTTTAGAGGACAATTTTAGCTTTTGCTCCTTATGTACTTATGCTTATTGATCATTGATCCTCTGATTGATTGAAACATAAAATTCAATAACTGATATAATGAACTATTCATCCTATTTAAATATTGAGTAATTAAGTATATGCAATTAGGAATGATTAAATTTGCAGACGTGTGTGCATGGTATGTTACGCTGCGTGCAAAACTATAAGGATCAGCATTTTTCACGTCGACGAATTGGCTCGCATAGTTGGCATCCGTATACGATCCCTAATGTGCCAAGTTCATGTGAATGTATGTGGCCGGTGGATAAATATGGACATCAGGAACTTTAGTGGACTATTTGGTTTCTTTTACAGTAAGTCATTGATTGGCCAATTTATTTTTATTGATGAGATATTAGTCTGAAAATGTTGAGTATAACATGTTACTTAAATTTGATAGTTTTATTAAAATTTGAAAGTTATCTCAATTTTAATGGAAAGAAATCAAAGTTACTATTCGACATCTAAAATTATTTGTAATTGTCACTCGTGGCTTATTAATGCGTATCTTTTGATCAGATTTTAGATTCAAATCTAATCCAATATCAGTAAGTTAAACAGATTTTTTTTTGTAGAAAATAGTAGATTGATATGATTTTTGAAATTTTTCGGCAATCTTAAAATTTGAGTAGATCAAGACAAAAAATTGATTTTTAAGTCTTTTTTTTGCTTCGGTTTTTCAAGTAATTTCAAAATGATAGGCTATTGATTGTGTTTTATTTTGTGTGAAAAATTGGACATATGAATATGAATGGAAAGATGCCAATTGTGACAAATTATTTTTTAAATTTATTTTGTCGGCACAATTATTTTATTTTTGGCTTTGAAATTACGCTGATCTCGTGATATGATTCTTTCATAGAGCACTGCAAAAATTGCCAGTAATGTTTGCCGTTCTGTATTTCTTGAAACTAAAATAGAAAATTTATAAAATTAGGAGAAAATAGAGAGTAGTATTAACTTATCACCATTTAGTCACAATTATATTAATTGATTGTATAAATTTAAGTTGTTAAATTATTGGTCTTATAGAAATACGTAAGAAAAGAAGACTGAATAGGGTTAAAATACTAATATTAAATATTTTGCATTATGAATTCGAAAAATTTGACATTTAGTTCCATAATTATGGAAATATTATTTTTAATTAATTCGAGCAGAATTCATTTGTTTTGGGCACTTCATTTGAACAATTCTTATTTTCTGATATCAATAAAACTATCCAAATGATTGGATTTCTTTAACTTTCTCTCTTTTTGGATAAATTTGCGAAATTGATTTATTAATTCGTGATTCAAAATATGAACGTACATTATATTTGAATAACATAACTTAAAGTTACTTATTAATTTGAAGAAGCTCAACTCAAAGGCTGTTAAGTTAATTTTTTGGCTCTTATTATCATGATAATTTTTTAAGGTCTAAATATTCAAGCAAATATTGAGCGGAAGTTAACAAAAAAAACTCTGCACTTCGATTAACAGTCAGGGGAAATTACCTATCAGCGACATTTTTTGTTGAATATTATACATATTTTTAAAGTTCATCTTTATTTGTTACAAGAGAAATAGATCTTGAAATTAATTTGGAATATTGATTGAATATATACTATTAATCTAAATGAAGATTCGGTAAATATTAGCTTTTGAATTTGATGTTGTCTCTGAGCTTTGTGAATAACCAACTTAGTATTTAAGTTTTATTTTGAATAAGATATTTTGAATTTATTAGAGAATTGTTGTTCGAACGAAAAAGAACATAGATTAGAATATGGAGCAACAATAGATTTGCTGCGATTGCAACAAGTTCGTAAAGTTCATATTTGCCGACGATATTTCTGCTTAAAATGCTACAATTAGATTCAGATTATTTGTTGTATATAAAGTTGTCGGCGCACTTATTTTGACTCTATAATCATTCCAGTGATCTTTCTACAACTTTTCATTGAAGCATTGCAGTAAGCTAGCTGAGAATGATTCTTTCTTCACAAATTACCTGGAATGCTCGTTTCAAATGAAACTTGTCTTCATGATCATGGCTGGAATAATATTCTTTCCAGTATTATTTCCACATCATTTCATCCTATTTTTGGGTAGTTACAGCTTTTAATTACTTCAATACATGCATTCTATTTATCAATGTGTACATATGTATGTCATTCAAATAACAAATTTTTTTTTATTCTAATTCTTCACTTCTTAATTCATTTCATTTGATAGTTATGCCACTATGACTAAAATTAAAAAAATTTCGATGGAAATCGAAATTAACAAGTTATTTAGAAGTAGCTTGTAATAATTACTTAGAATAATGAATTTATTGTGAGAAATATTCTGAGTTTAGTAATTTTTTAGAGCTTAATACACGAATTGTGTTCTTAAAAAAAAAGGAATATAATTTCGTATCTGTTAAATCTAGCGAGAAGTCGGAAGAAGAAATTCAATTCTCAGCGAAATTTAGTGCCATAATAGCAAAATATCGCAGTATTCATAATAGCAAAATATCGTAGTATTCAATTCAATCCATCACTAATATTTATATTATTTTCCATGGTGCATTATTTCATTGAAAATGTTTTTCATATTTAAAGTCTTGGCGAATTAAAATATTATAATTGTACAATTCTGCAAAGTTAGCAGTTATCATGTATCATCGTTGTATGTAATTGAAAATTATTATTGGTAATTCAAAAATATTTCATTCATCTTTGTAAAAAGTTGCTTGCTTGTTATTTATTTATTTTTTTTTTTTTTTGTTCGAAATTTTTTGAAATTAACGAAGAAACCAATGAAATCTGAGTTTACATTTTTTTAAAATTTCTATGAGAAATCAATTTAAAAAAAGGAATTCGAAACTGCTCTTGCATTTTAACACCGACAGATAGTATAAGGAAAAAAATGGGATTTTTGTTAAATGAGGAAAAGAAAGGGAACAATTGATGAGGGAAAGGGGAAAAAGGAGACAATTCAAATTAAAAGATATTGGACACAAAAGGTTTCAAAAATTGATAAAGAAATTTGAAAAATTCTTCAATTCTGTTACTCATGATGAATTGTTTCAGATGACTTGTTGGCATGCAAACTTTTCTTTTTTGAGTGTAAAGTTTAATTGTCTGGAAATTTGAATCATTTTTAGAAATTGAAAAATTCATTTTAAGACAAGCAGAAATATTGATTTGATCGCATAAATACTGCCCTAATTGTGTATAATAGTATTCTGCCATCTTTTATTTCTTCTATATTTTTATCAAATATTTTCTATGAGAAGAAATGATTGTTTGTTCGGTGCTTTTATCACTATTGCTATGCAACTTTTATTGTTTGCAAAATAATAAATGAGTAAATGAACAAAATAAGTTGCATGTTTAAGTTATCAGAAGCAGATGATCTATAAAAATCACCAGATGATCGATCCATTTGTGCAAGAAGATGGATAAACGAACCACTGCTAGATTGTGGATCTTTTATCCGAATATAATTAAACTGAAAAATGGCTATTTCCATTGAAATATCCGAAAAATCAAAAACATTTTAAGTGAATAGAACTTCTAAACAAGTTTCAAAAGTGAAATCCAAATATTTCATGAAAAATTAGCTTTTATTCTGCCAAGTTCCTTCAAATTTAGGAAAATGTTTTGGTTATCGAATATAAAGCTCAATGTAATCGGTCATCAATTTTACTGGAACATCAATTGGAGAGATGTTTTATCTCGAAATGCTACTGAGAATTTTCAAATACATTGGGAATAATTTCAATTCCCAAGACTTTCTTTTTTTTAAAGATAGCATTTATCTGAAAGACATTATATGTTTAAATTAACCTAATACGAAAAATCAATAATTTTTATTAATAATATAAACTGATGTCAAAAGAAGTGACGTCAAAAGAGGTCGAAAGGATTAGAATAACTTTTCTGAATAAATAACTTCTTAGACTTGAATATATTTGAATGGAAATTCAATACCACATGAATGTTAAACAAAATGTTACCAGAAAATTTAACTAAGAACTTTGATAAGCAAAGTTTGGAGTGCTATGCTGAATATCAATAATCGGAAATAGACAATCGCTTTATCGGGAAAAACAAATCACACAATCACTGATAATAAATGTTTGCTTAACAGCTTAGAATGATTTTTGCTTTCATTTGATTGGCTATTCTGACTATATTAGTTCAGATATCGATACTCATTTTTATCTTAGTGCTATTACAACAAATACCGTCATTTATTGCTGAGTAAGTTGATTCGATACTTTCTTAGGTCGAATCAGAAGACTCAATTTTGATAATGTTAGACTTGTAGTTCTATTTCCTTATTTACTAGTTGAAGAATTATTATTTTCAGCATTGCTAGAAAATACATGATACTTATCATTTATTCATACTGGTAAAAAAAAAAATACAATCTAACCTAACTTAACGATCTATAAACTATAAATTCGAAAGCTGTGCATGAAATCTTTAAGGAATTTTGCTTCTCGATTCTTTGTATATAAAAATTTCTTCTGATTAAGTTTTTATAACATCGCTTTGATTTTTATTGACAATAATGCAATTCTTTTCCCTACATTAAGCTGAAAAACAAAAATCATACCATTTGCATTACCTAAATTATTCTGCATTTTGGACTGTATCTTCTTTGAATCATGTTATACTGCAAGTGACTTTGGTTTATTTATCAAAACCATTGTAAGTGAAAAGACAATTCACAAATGGCACTTTCAAAAATCATAAAGATCGTAGAAGAGATAAAAGGAGAAACACATCTGGTTGCAATTTTGATTTTTGAAATTGGAAGACTCCATATTTTTTAAGACAAATTCATCATTCCCATTACAGAGCGAAATTTAATTTATAAGTCCAGTAAAAATATAATAGGATATTAGTACTGAAAAATAACATTCCTTCGAAATTATTCTATCCAAATCACTATAGTTCCAAGCATGAAAGGCAACCTATTAAAGCCTTCCAAAGACAATGTACATTACATCGGCATTCAAGATGAACAAAATACAAAAACATTATGAATAATTAAGATATTAAGACATTGATGTTGATTCTCTTCAAACAAAATTTCAAAAAATCTGTCAAAACAAAATAATTTGAATAGACATTAATTTCAAGTAAAAAAAGAAATAAAGAAATTGCGATGGATATCACAGCATGTTTATTACAATCCCTTTACTTATAAAATAATTTAAATGGTATACGACTGGCATTCTTCATATCTAATATTCGCCAATTAAATTTTTTTATTCATTCTTTTTTTTTTTTTTTTTAAAGTTTGAACTATTTCAATTTATTATTTGAAATGGATATGCTCATATCTGAACAATTCCAAAGATTTTCGAAAGAAATTGTTGGGAAACGATGAGCCCTTCAACATCCATTAATAATTTTGTTTAAACATTTTAGATCAATAAGTTGATACTAAATGCATCAGTGATGAAAAATTTCAGAAAGAATGAAAAAATGTTAATTAAATGGATATTTTGTAGTCCTCACTTTTGTCATTTTTGATCGCCTTCAGCAATTTTTCATCTGCATCCGGATCAATCTGTGATAATTCTCGGAAAGCTTCATCACCAACAAAGCATATTTCATGCTCGTTCTGTAAAAACAAAAGTATTTCCACATAAAAAAGAATATCACTAAAATATTTAAATAATTTCATGTTCTCAAAACTTAATTTACGACAAAAAATTAAAAATAATTAGATACAAAAAATTATCACATACTGGGTCAGCAAGAATGACAACTTCAACGGTTGCTTTGGCTGGAGTATCCAACTTTACTAAAGGAGTCAAAATCTTTTGTCTCGTTTCTTCCATCTTCTTTTGTATTGATTCTAACTGAAAGTGAAAAATTAATAGATTTAGACATGAAAAATGCAAATTCTTAGACTATTTTCTTCCAAGATTGGAAATTGTAGCTGTATTTTTCAGTTGTTGAATATATTAAGAATATATATTCTAATGAGAAATCCAAGAAATACTAGAATATTTTGGTTAAAAAAATTTTAATTCTTAAAAGATAGTTCACCTCTTTTGTAGGAACAGCGAAAGCTAATCTACCAAAACCGGTACGACGATCAATTCTGGTATTAATAAAATTCCATTCCAGTTCGATCTGAAAATACGATAGCTAAGAGGAATCAGATGTCATGGCATAAGCAGATCAATTTTTCCCTTCATTTAATAAATTGGGATTATTTTTAGTAATATTTAGTCGACGTGTAATAATAATAATATTTCGCTTTAAATTAAATACATAACAATTAGGATAGTAAGAACAAGAAATAAAACCTTTTTTTTATCACCAGCTGATATAACGAAACAGTTTTCGTCGTGCTTGATTTTTATAAAATCCGAGAAATCACCCCAATAATCTAAAAATTCAAAACATCTAAAACAAAACAAAGGGAAAAGATAAATAAAAACAAAAGGGAGTAAAAATTTAAGTATTTTCAAAAATTTGTGTCTTTATTAATAATATATGAAAACACTGTAATTAAAACAATACCTTTTGAATACTAACATAATATATACTCGAAAATTAATAGCTAAATGAATAATAAACGAAATTATATCAATTATCAAACGAAAGTACTGCATTTGGGAGAAAAATATCAATAAATTAAAAAAAAAAAGGTAACCAACCTTGTGTTTTCTTCAAATCAGATGTGTTCAATTTCACCCTATAAATCGGATCTCTATCAGCTGATTCAGGAGTATTTGGTGATATGTAAAATTTATGTCCATCAGGATCCTCAATTTCCACTTCATCATTCGCGATAAAGACAGCCATCTGGTGATTTTTACAGTTTTCAAACACATCCGTTGATCGAATGCAGATCCCCTAAAATTATTTCAAAAATAAGAAAGTGATGATACAATAAGAACAAAGTTAACCAAACAAATGTTAACCTACTTCAACTTAAAAAAGAACTCTTTGATCTTAAAACAATAATTTAAATATATTTGGCTAGGTAATGTTTTCGTCACATTATAAATAAATTAAACCAAATTAGTTAGTAAGTATTGTACCAAACAAAGAAAGCAAAAATTAAAAAGCTTATTCAAGAGAGATATGAAAACTTACTCTGAAATCATTACCCAATTTGTACGAACTGACTAGGTAGTTATATGTTAATTCCAATACAAAATGATCATCTTCACTTCCATAACCGACCATCGTTTTACTCCACTTACCGTCGTATGGTCTGCAAAAAATTAATGATTCAAATTTTTATGAAATACAGGAAATATGATAATAAAGAGAAACAAAACGAAGCAGATGAAGAGATTTAATTTTTACAGAAGAAACAACCAGTAGTAAAAAATTTAAATCAATCAAAACAGAAGTTGAAAAACTGAAGAAAAAACAAAAACGAACCCATTACATGTAGCTTTGCAACCTTCCTCAAATTCTTCATGTCGTAAAACCTTAAATACTCTTGTTATCTAGATAACAGTGGGAATTTTTAAAGATTCCGTTTTTTTTGGAATGGTCTTTTAAAACCAGCAGGGATAAAGAAATGTTACATCAGAATGAAATATTTCATGAAAAATAAAGTAAAAAATAGAGATCTTATCATTATAGCGGAAATATTAAATTGACAGAATGCTGAGATAAAAAAAAGAAACAGTACTTCTAAACAAATTCAAATTTAACAAAAATTTAACAAAAAAATTCAACAAAAAATTTAAATTTAACAAAAAAAAAAAAAAAAAAATGGCACCATTACCTTCATTTTCAGAACATCGACAAAAAAATCACGACTCATTTTCCGATTAGCAATTTTGAACACATAATGTAGTGCTCGTGTCATCGTGAATAAAAATTAACTAAAAAAAAAAAAAAAAAACGAAATTAATGTGAATTTCAAACTGAAAAATAAAATACAAAACGCGTCGCAAACAAAAAGGAGAACAATTTTCAGTAAATACAAAGAATGTAAAACCAAATGGAAAAAAAAGTGAGATAAAAGAAATAAAATTTGAGAAATTTTTGTATTTTTTCTCTAATTAATCAATATTAAGATAAGCGATGTAACTGTCACACTTTGGGCGAGTCAATATATTTTAAAAGTATAAATTACATAAGTATTTAAGATATCTTTTAGCAAGCTCACCGACATAAAATACTTTAATGAGAAAAGAGGTAGATTTTTTTTAAAGGAAAATAACAAAGTCATAAAGATTCGAAGTGATCGCATTAGACTTTCATTTCTAATCGATTACTGATGTAGCTTCACTTTCTTTTCCTTTTTTTGAAAAATAAGGTGTTAAAGGGATCTTAAATTTTAGGAAGTATTTAAAAAATAAGAAATATAAGTACTTCAAAGAATAAAAATGTTTTGAAAAATGGCCAAAGATCCATATTTACTTCAAAAATTTCAAAATTTTAAAATAAGTGTAAATCTTTAATCAACAGAAAGGTTGCGCTAAGAAAGTGGAAAAATTAAAAGTTCAGAAAATGATGTGATTTGAACAATTTTGATGGCACTGCTAATCTATAAGTGTCACATGAAAACAGGAACAGAACTTTAATTAAGGTTATGACATCAAGAATTACCTCTTTTTCTTTACTAAAGCAATCGGTCCAATTTTTAGCATGGAAATTACCATTTGCTACATGCCAAAAAATATGAACAAATAAATTTGTATTTGCATTTTATAGAGCAACTGCTGCATTCCACAACTTATTTTCTTCCTGAAAAAAAGAGAAAAAGGAATTTCTATGTAAAATGTGACTCCTCCCAAATTACAATCGTGATAATAAATTTTGATGTTGAGATGTTCAATAAAGACTTTATAAACCAGTATGTTTCCATAATTGATGAAAAAAGATGAGTTTGATTAACAATTCTGTTAAAATGAGCATAGATTTTTTTATAGAATATTCCATCGATTTTCACCCCTTCGCAAAAAATCACCTATTTTCTCCATTTCTGTTATTCATTTTAAATTTGATCTTATATTTCCAATTCCTATGTACCATATCCACATTTCCTCATACTCAAAACACTGAACAAATTTAGAGCCATATGGAATTGTGCGTAAGTTCTTAGTATATCAACTGGTGAACTTGTACTTTAGGAAGAATAAACTCGAAGAACGAGTCCATGGAAAATTCATAAAAACCTAATGAATCCTTCCTTTATCATGCCATTATTAAAGAATATACAAATAATTAGATCTTTCTCAACAATACTCAAAATAACTCCAGTAAGTGAAATAGTTGGGTTTATATTCTGAAAGCCAACATACAAAGCATCGGAAATGAATGCCTTTGATCCGTTATGGATTGGCCTTTGTAAAATTTAAGATATAAGAACATAGTCCCAAAAATGTTCAATTTAAAGCGAACTTGGGAACCCACAGAACGCAAGGAATTATACCAAAACTTTCACTATCGATGAAACTTCGGACCTTGCCTATTCTAATTACCACCATTCAAGTATTTCCATCTTATTCCCAGCAATTATAATGACATACGACAGAATTTTCTCAACTTAAAAAGCACTTATACCTTTGCTTCCAATCACCACCAAAACATGGGAAGCGAAACAGTACATTTTACTCCCAAATCCTCTCATCATGCACCATTTTAGTCATTATGATCGACAAATTTTTCGAAATCCATAAAATCTATAAAAATATTTCCAGAAATAAAGTGGAAATTTACTGATTTTCTGACCCAATATGTATAAACACAAATTTCATTTCGATAACATTTTATTCCATAACTTCAATATAAATCGGATTACAAAAATAATTTCCAGACATCTATAAACCAAGACTAATATATAAAAAACATCGTCTGGAAGAAAATAATTATATCGCTATTTGTCAAAAATTTTTTTTTCACAGTTCTGCTCACTACTTCATCAGTTACACCTGATTTTATCATGGATTTTTTGCACGGCAATCCTTGAAAATCTCGTTAAAACTCTGGCATAAGCTGAGGTCATTCTGTGCCTCGGTACTGAAAAAACAATACTATCGTTAAATCCAATGTTGGAACTTCTTGCAATTGAAAAATCTTTCAAATAAAAGCACTTGATCCTTTTTTGATATTTTGAAGACAATTAGAATGCAAAAAAAAATACATATTCCAGAGTACTTTCACAATTTCATCACCAAAGTAGTGACTTTACTCATCGCTGTGGAGGCAAACTGGCCTTTCATGTGAGAGAAATAAATGATTTATATCTATCTATATCAAGAGAAGAACCTCAATCAAGCAGTTACAGAATTATAGGTAAGTCTAAATAAAGCTTGAAATTCTTGAAAAAAAAAGTTAGCTTTATTTAATAGTTTACTGATATCCCTTGAATCCAAGAAACTTTTGTGAATTTGTTATAATACTGAAAACTGACCATTCTACAAATTGCTTCCATTCAAATTCACACGGATTTCTATACTGCTGCTGCTGTTGCATCTCCTGCTTTTCAGGCATGGCAATTACATCTTGATTTCCATGACCACTACCTCCAGTTAACATATTACCAACTGCATGACCCTGAAAACACATAAATGATTGTCACTTTAACGACTGAATGAGCTGTGGTCAGCAAACCTTCTGATTTTTCCCAAATATTAAAACTTACAAAAACTTGGCAAATGGCTATGACTCAAAAACAACAAAATTAGTGGTATGACATGTGAATCTTTCCAGTTCTCAATACTAAGATGAAACTAATCATGTTCAAAGCACAAATAACTTACAACTGCAGAGCCAATTGCGACACCACCGGCCGTTGCAGCCATCTGTCCCATCAATCCAGGTCCACGTGATGGAGGAGCCATACCGAATTGTGCAGGTGGGGCCGCACTTGGTGCTGCTGGCTGACGTGTTTGCATCGGTACTGACGGAGAAGAACGAGCAGACATCGGCGATGACGTACGACGATGTACTGGAGGAGATGGTTTTGGTGAAGCCATGCGACGACGAACCATTTCGATTAATTATTCAATAAAATTGAATACACGAATGAAACTATAAATTAGCACAATTAAGTTAAAATCAATCACTTTTAATACAGATATATAAAATCAAGTGCTATAATCAGCAAAAATTATTACACCATGTAATGTAATCTCATAGAGGAGGAATGAAACATCACCATATACATGAAAAAAATTTCCCTGTTAAGAACTATCACGTGAACTGTAGATGTCATTGTGATGACAATTCACATGACAGTTCGAGACAGATCATGATGACATGAGCCAATCATTGTTTCTTGCATTTATGATCCTATTAACTATTTGATAATTTGCTTAATTAGCGCAAGAAGTTTTTGGGACAACTTGGCAAGCAGAAAGCGATCGACCAGTTGAAGTGTGAGTTATTTCATCGACTATGATTAGTTTGAATGAAGCACATCTTTCGAAATAATCTCAAAAATGAGACAGGCAAAAAGATAGGCAGCTTAATTACGTCCACCATTCCCTCTCCACGTCATCTAGCACACTTACAACCACTAACTCACTTTAAAACCACTTCATTACGTCATTTTACACTTCAGAAAAGAATTTTGAAATACGAAACAATGTGTAGCAACGGTATTGCTTGTGTTTCTTAGCTGTAACATCCACTGGGTGGTAATATTTTAAGTGTTAGGTAAAATCTTTTTTTGTATTTCTTTATTGACACTCCACACGTATATTGTGCAATTCACACGTAAACTGTCCTGGCAGGTCTTTCGACGTGCACATAAATCGAGCTTTTTCCTTTAAATCATCTATGCATTCTTGTTTTTCTTTGGACTTATTTCTGCTATATGTTTTGTTTCTGTTGTTATGAGTGTTTAATATTTCGGCGATTTTGTTGTATAAATATTCGTTATGATATAGTTTTTCGCCAGTTTTCAATTGAATTCCGGAATAATTGGACTTGTTACAACTTATCTAATGATCAAGTATTCGTTACTGCCATGTTCATTTTCAAGAAAGACATCCAAAACGCCCGCAGTATCTTAAAAGATGCTTGTATTCATGCATAGACGCCTAACAAAATTAAAAACAAAGCAGTGTTAACATTCCGGAATTTGTTACTCACTATAACTGCTTATTTTGTCTGAAATGTAACACTGAAATGATCGAATCTTCCTCCGATACTTGTTTCACCTGGAATGGACCGGCAAGTCATAAATATAAAATCTAAAGCTACGTATTTGTTTCGGAAATTATTACTACGCAGTTATTCTTACAACGATCCATTTGCTCTAATTGTAAGAATTCTATTTCAGTAAACGTCCTTTCATTTTATATATAAAGCAATATTAAATTACACGAGATTTATGCATTTCTTTTGAGAAAAAAAAACGGGTCATTGTCTCGACTTCACAATCAGTGATTGCAAAGTTGGAAAAGAATTGATACTTGCTAAATCTTGCAATCATATTTCTATCAACCTCGGAACAAATCGACTCTCCAGAACTTTTTAAAGCAGCAGATACTTCGGCAGTTCGTTTCAATAACAGCGCTACAAGAACAGTTCAAACTTTTATTGAATAAAATCGATACAAAACAAGCCAAGAATAAGCTTCAGAAAAGACGAAAGATTTGCTCGATCTATATACATGTCGTCATTGCAAGTTTGCATACAACTATGAGAGTAAAATACATAATTTTGCAATAAAAGTACAGATATCGATTATACAAAGTATTCCTCGTCTCTAAAAAATAAAACTGACGTTGATTAAGTGAAAAGTGTCGTGATATATCTCCATATATTAAGCAGCGGATTAAAATATGAATTGAAAAAAAGAAAAAAGTAAAAATAAATAAGGTCTAGAGTTTCCTCTTTGCACACCATAAATTAGGGAACTCCAGGATACAACAGTTTCCAGAGTTCAGAACTTTTTAGAGACAACAAAAATCAAAACAGAGTATTACAATGCTTGGATGTGTAATGTATAACAATTTTATCAGAAAAGCTACTTTATTAAGTATGGATAATGCTAAATTAAATCTACCTAATTTGATGCTCATATAACAGAGTAATATTATGCATCAATTCATGAGAAATTCAAAATGAAATGAAAAATTTCAGTCATTCATTACAAAAATAATTAGTCTCACTTAATAAAAAATATTATTAAAAGCTGAGATGTCTATACTGAGGTATCCAAGATGACTCAAGAACTTCGTCAAGCTCCCCAGTTTAGTGAGAAATAAAAAAAAAAAAAAAAAAAAAAAAACTGGAGCTATGTAATTACAAATCTATCTATTTACATAAAGTTTTATTTGTTTGAATGCGAATATTCAAAAGAGTATCAAAAACCCCTTCTAATTGTAACTTGAAACAAAAATCTTCCACTCAAGCTACATTTTTTAACTTTTCTCGAGGACTCGCTATGTTCGAGAATAAATCATCCTTTTTTTAATTTTTTCTTCCGTGAATCATCAAAATATCAGACTGTTTTGAGTTTTAGAACCTTTCAAGTCTACTCTCTTTTGCATTCATTTCCTAACGATATATTGTATAATCTCAAGAGAGGGACTTTTTTGTACGAATTCATTGAATTCAAAATTATGCATTCAAAGAATTATGCAAAAAAAAAAGCTTCAATTATAGGTATTTGGTAGAAATAAATACAAAAATAAAATTATAAATGAAATTCCTTCAAAGATTCGAGAATATCAAGATACAGACCGATATCAGTACTCAACAATTTCATTTCTTCAGCCACCGAGAAGCCTTCTTTGTTCTCTTCGAACGTGAACTGCATATCAAGCATTTCGTTGCATTTTCCGATTGCTGCCAAAGCCTAAAAAGTCTACATATACAGTATCTGCAGCAAAAAAAGAAAAAAAAAAAACGAATGCAAGAAGAAATCCAATCAATTTTGTTGTTTCTTGGAAATTTGATCTCTTACTCTTCACAATCAATAAAAGTGGGAAACTTCATGAGCATAATTCAATCCGCAAATATTTTCAGCAATTATGAGGTGAAAATAATTTTATAGGAAAACCACGGAAAAAACAATTACTTTTTCAATACTAGCTATTTTCTCATTGTATCCAGAAGTTCCCTCGCATAAATCTTGCGCAATTTTATGTTGCTGCTGTTCAACATTGTCTAACAAATCCTTGGAAATAGAGGAATATCCTTATCGATGAAACCAGATGAAAAAATAATGATTCATAAATGAATTTCTTATAGTTACTTCGGAATGCAGTTGCAAAAGAATTTATCCAATAATGCACAATATTAATAAGCTATAGTATTTTCATATTGAATCCTGAACATCTTTCTCGAATTATGTCCACTTTTAATCTTAGTAAAATTCCGTATCACTAGACTACTCCAGAAAAAAATTTAAGGGTGGGAAATCCTCATATTTTCTGATTCTACTGTGCATAGCATGCAATCAACAACAGTGACAACAGGGACTCATAATTTATGCAAATACTTGTACTTGCATATTATTACAAATCTTGAAATACTGAGTTAAAATTTCATAGTACTATCTTCAAGTTGTTTCTTACAAGAAAATGATTGAAATTACCCCGATTTTTTGTGCTTCGAAACTGCGCAATACGTCAGTTTCAATCAGCAATACCGCATTTTGCAGCAGTGCTGTAGCAGCTGTTTCCTGTTCTTTTGCTTCCTTTCCCATACGTCTGATAACATAGCTTGATTTGACAAGTGCTTCTTGTGCCTCAAATTAAAAAAAGAAAAAAATTATTCATCTGAGATTTTCCGGAGTTACTTGTAGAGTAAATTGAAATTATGTCCGATTGAAAGCACTTTCAAATTGAAATTGATTTGAATTTTAATCGCGGAAGAAGAGATTAAAAAACGTTCAGCTTTCATACTGAAAATGAGCAAAAAATCAAATGCTTAACTAAAATGCAATTTTTTAGTTTGACCAACTATTTATTTAAATATCAAATCATAACACTCCTAAATATCCAATTTTTGTTATTTTTTATATTGTTTAAGAAATAAACAGCGGTGCTGTCCATTACTTGATAAGAGATATTTGAAATGAGAGTCTCAACTCATATTTTAACTTATTATGGATAATATTTCAGAGTAACTTTTTATGTCTGTAATGATGGAGAGACACCTTGGAAAAATATAAATACTTAGAAAGTTGAGAATTTTTGATCAGTAAGTTAATATGAAACGAATTCACTTATAATTTTAAGAATTAGACATGAGAAATAGCAAAAAAAAAATGCAATATCAACCTGATACCTCGCATAAACGTATGATTTGTTCGTTGTGTTTGTTTTTCTTCGTGCGAAGCTCTACAAGTTCCACCGACGGAATGCGTTTTCTATGTGCATCGACAGATTTCTGCTTCCGACTCTGCAAAAACTGGACGAATAATTACCATGAATATATTGTACTTAAAAATTATTTTTGAAAAACTAACTGTTAGTAATAATGTACAGGCACTAATTACTCATTAACAAAACTCCATTTTAAAAAGCAACATTGACCATTTGTGTTAATACCCGAAATGGATGAAAAATACTAGAAAGAAACATACTAAAAACCGCGAAGGATAATTTCCTGAAATGGTGAAACATACTTTTGAAATACTCTGATCAGAAGTTAACTGTTGCTTCGGCAGATTGCATTTGAAAGATGGTAATTTCGGGGTTGCGAAGGTGACATGCTGCAGTGATGCAATATTTTTTTCATTTGATAATAAACGAATTAATGGTCTCTTATCATTTATTCACATGAACTCACTCAAAATTGCCAGATTTCCTGATGGATTTTCTGGAACAAAAATTTCCCAAAAAATACTTATCCATCTATATCGTTGTCCAAAATTATCCTTCATCAACAATTCCAAGAAAATTCCGAAAATTATGATATTTCTTCATCTATGAATAATCCGAATAAACAAGAAAGAGTGATGATTTTCAAAATGCAAATTAGCCAATGCATTAACTCAAAGCATCTATCGCTACTTTTTAAATCAATTCGCATAAGACAGAGAATGTGAGACATAAAAACAATGAATTAAAGAGAGACTCGTTTAGCATCCGAATCCTTCGATCGAGCTTGAGCTTGTGCTTGTTGCTTCTTAAGTGATGGTCGTAGGACTGTAGTTTCACGTTGTTTGCTTGACATCAGTAATCGAATTGTCTGATAAGAAAAATCTGTAATATTTAAATGTAAAACTTCGTTTAGCAGAAAAGGAGAAAATGCCGACATACTTTTACCGTAACTCCAATTCCAAGAACTTTGCAGCAAGCCATGCATGGAAGTATTGAATGCTTAATTTTAAAGAAAGAAATCAGAAACCAATGAAAACTCCCAATATGAATGTTCAGATATTATTAAAGGACTCAAGAATGCTATAAAGAGAGCGAGAAAGCGCACAGAATTCATCCCGATAAAGCAGGAAACGGGGATCTCAATATCGCTGCAGTAAAGATGCGCTTTCAGGGATTGCAAAAAACATTTTCTGATATAATTGGGACAACAGGAAATTAAGCCAGAAGCACAAAGACCAAGTTATATTTTCTTTCAAAAGAGATAAACTCTCTCTGTTTGTTGCACCATTGTGGTAGAAGTTGGAATATGGAAAATGCAGAGCAATTTGGATTGTCGCAATTATTCACATATTTCGCCAGTAATTCAGATAGGTATTTCAGGCTCGAAAAAGGATAAGAGCATAAGTAACAACTTCCTGATTGTTTCTCGCGTCGTGGAACTATGAATTAGATATGCTGTTGATAACTTACATGTATCATTCAATTCCCGTGAATCTCATTCCCACTCCTATCAGAAAATAGGAAGCTAGTTCTGCTTCTGGTTGTGTTGCGTGAATTTCAGGAAAGACATCTTATTCGCTCCATGAGAACTCATCTAGTAGATAATTCACGTGAACGATTAACTCACTATATTTTGCAAACTGTGAAAAATGTAGAAGCAAAATCAGACTTCCTCCCACTGATATCTTCAAAATCATCTCAACCTTCCTATGTTTACGTGACTTCCATCCAATTATCTCCCTTTATTCTGATGAAATGACAAGAAAGTCACGCAAATTCCCAATGAAATGACAAGAAAGTCACGTAGATTCTCAATGAAATGGCAAAAGGTCACGTAGATTCCCAATGAAATGACAAAAGGTCAAGTAGATTCCCAATGAAATGACAAAAGGTCACGTAGATTCCCAATGAAATGATAAGAAAGTCACGGAGGCATGACGATAGATTTTTCAGATAATTCGCCTTCCCGGGCGAACATTGTCTTTTCTCTTTGCATTCTGGGACTGATAGATAGCAGCTGTTTATTTATTATGATAACATTATAAATACAAACAATTTGTGCAGAAGAACAAACAAAGAACGGAAAAGAAGCGAGAGGATTCAAATGGCACGTCAAGCTTCCTTTGCGGGTTTCTGTGAAATACTCGGTTTCTCACGTTTCTGTTCAAAATCAACTCTTAGAGAAAATAAGTAAGTTTTGATGATAATTTTCGGTGATCAGTAGTTTAGGTAATTGAATCAATTATGAACATGTGGGCGTAAACAAGGAAACTTCTGGTATTTTCTACTGATTTAAATAAAGTGGAATTGAATCAGTATGGAACGGAAGATTGCTCTCATCAGATCGTTTGCTCAACAGTGAAATGATTTGATGTATTAAAAAGTTTCATTTCAAAATTCGAATCTTTAGAACAACAATTTTTTACCCGAATAAATAGCGGGAAACCGAGTAATCAACAACTAAGCCACTTATGAAGAATCTGTAAAAGCAAAAAACTCAAATATGTTCAATATTCAATACAGTACGGCGAATAACGGATAAATTTCCATAAGTTAAAGATAGTTTTGAATTTGGTTTTAAAAAATTTTTCGATCGGAAAAACTTTTGGAAGGAAATTTTCATTTATTAATCCTTCATCCTTTTTCCTGATACTTGAGATTTCATGTGTTTCTGATATTCTGCACTGTTCGAAGCAACAAATTTTCATATGTTTCCGCTCGCCGTCCTCTCACTTGTGATCGATTTGTTTCATTCATTTTGGCAGTTTCATGAAGTGATTCCTAAAAAGGAGAAAAAGAGAAAAAATAACATCTTAATTACTGTCTTCGATTCGAGATGGATTTTTGCTTAATTAACAAAAAAAAAAAAAATCAGAACATGGAACTTACTGTCTCATTTTTCTGAGAGAAATGTTGCGCTATCGAATCGATATTTTTTGAAAGTTTCATCATCAACCAATCGAGAACTAAAAATAAAGTATTATATGAAAAACTCGATGAAAGATTCGCAAATATTAGTCTGTATTTTTAAAATTTCCAGGTCGGTCTCACGAAGTTTTTCGAACAAAAAAATTAAAAACAGATTGTAGATAAAAACTAGTTTGGAAATCAAAGTCACTAAATCTTTCTTAAACTTTAATCTTGTCTTTTTGTAATATTAAATTTTTTCATGCTATAAATTGTGCTAAACATCTATTATCCTTACAATTAATATTTTTTTGATTGTTAAAGCAATTTCTGGATCGATAGTGCTTCTTCAAATGGCATTCGTACGACATATCTTTCTCGTTACAAATCACATCCCTGAAATCAAGTGAAATCATTGAAGATAGAAGGTCAGTTTGAAATCACAGTCACTTCTGATGAATTACTAATTAGATATTTTGTAGGCTACACTGCATTATTGAACTGAACGAATTTCCTGATATGCATAAAGGAACAACTAGCCTGATTTAGCAATAATTACATCTACAAGAATTTGCAAACGTTTTTAAGAGATCGCACAGATTGCTAAGAATCTGACAGTTTTCTCTTCTTCTCAAATAAGATAGTCAGGAGACATAATAATCGAACTTCTCGAAATAATCAATAAAATTTTCGAAAAAATTCAATTTTAGAATCTTTTTTTTTCGATGTAGGAATTTTCGAAAAAAATATCGAATTATTGGCAAATTGTCATCAAACTGTTTCAAAAAAAACAAAAACTTGCATTGTTTTCGTTGTTGGCACGGTAGTTTCGGTTGACATTTTGACTCCATTAGGATGATCCCTTTGACACGGGCATTCTTTGTGCTTCTTCTGAATCAGGCCGACTTCTGTACTATTCCGTTCATCTGTAACTTCACTTTTTTATTTCTCTCGTGTTAAAGATCAAATTTGGCAACGCTTTTGCAATTTGTGCATCCCTCACGTTCGCGATATATGTTTTTTGTTCTCCAAGTGTTAGTGGTTTTGGCACCCTATGCGGCACTGTGGATAGTTAAGTTATTTTGTCAGATTCATTTTTATTATCTGTTAAGGGAAAAGTTCTTTTGGTGACTTACTCATAGTTGCTTCATTTGGATGATCCATCGTTGTTGAGAGTTTAGAATCTGTTGTTGTTGAAGAAGATTCTGTCGTTGAATGATTCATCGTTGTTGAGAGTTTAGAATCTGTTGTTGTTGAAGAAGATTCTGTCGTTGAATGATCCATGGTTGTTGAGAGTTTAGAATCTGTCGTTGTTGAAGAAGATTCTGTCGTTGAATAATCCATCGTTGTTGAGAGTTTAGAATCTGTCGTTGAATGATCTATCGCTGTTGAGAGTTTAGAATCTGTCGTTGTTGAAGAAGGCTCTGTCGTTGAATAATCCATCGTTGTTGAGAGTTTAGAATCTGTCGTTGTTGAAGAAGATTCTGTTGTTGAATGATCCATCGTTGTTGATAATTTAGAATCTGTCGTTGTTGAAGAAGATTCTGTCGTTGAATGATCCATCGTAGTTGAGAGTTTAGAATCTGTCGTTGAATGATCTATCGTTGTTGAGAGTTTAGAATCTGTCGTTGTTGAAGAAGATTCTGTTGTTGAATGATCCATCGTTGTTGATAATTTAGAATCTCTCGTTGTTGAAGAAGATTCTGTCGTTGAATGATCCATCGTTGTTGAGAGTTTAGAATCTGTCGTTATTGAAGAAGATTCTGTCGTTGAATGATCCATCATTGTTGAGAGTTTAGAAACTGCCAGTGTTGAAGAAGGCTCGGTTGTTGAATGATCCATGGTTGTTGAGAGTTTAGAATCTATCGTTGTTAAAGACGATTCTGTCGTTGAATAATCCATCGTTGTTGAGAGTTTAGAATCTATCATTGTTAAAGACGATTCTGTCGTTGATTGATCCATTCTTGTTGAGAGTTCAGGATCTTTCGTTATTGAACAAGGATCTGTCGTTTTTAAATGAGGATTTGTTGTTGTTGAACAAGGATTTATGGTTGCTGAACAAGGATTTATCGTTGTTGAACAAGGATTTATCGTTGTTGAACAGGGATTCATCGTTGTTGAACAGGGATTCATCGTTGTTGGACAAGGATTTATCGTTGTAGGTGTCGTTGTTGAACAAGGATTTATCGTTGTTGAACAAGGATCTGTCGTTGTTGAACAAGGATCTGTCGTTGTTGAACAAGGATCTGTCGTTCTTGAACAAGGATTTGTCGTTGTTGAGCAAGGATTTGTCGTTGTTGAGCAAGGGTTTGTCGTTGTTGAACAAGGATCTGTCGTTGTTGAACAAGGATTTGTCGTTGTTGAGCAAGGGTTTGTCGTTGTTGAGCAAGGATTTGTCGTTGTTGAACAAGAATTCATCGTTGACTTCCTTTTTTTAGAATCCATCATCCTTATTTGATTTCCGGATTTTTCAATCTTAGAAGCCATTGACGTCTGATATATTTTAGAAAACACTGCATTCAAAATACGATTTATTGCTTCGTCAGAAACTTTGTCTTCCGTACTATTATTCAGTATGTCTTGGTATTCACCACTTACAGTTTCCCATTCCATTTGTTCTGAAGATGAGTTTTGTGATTTTAAAAGCTGGGAATCAGCTGTTTTTGAGTGTAGATACATTTCTTGGGCGTTTTTCTCAGTGATATTTTCTTTTATCGAAAACATGAAATTCGGTTCCGAAAATTGATTATTTCTAGATTCTTTCTCTGGTAACCCGGACTCATCTACCAATTTGTATTCTTTTAGATGCACTGTTTTGTGTGATAATAATTTGTTTTCTTTTGTTTTAGCAGGGATTTTTTCAATATTTGTAGAATCTGAGCCACTATGAATTGGTTTATCAGTCAGATTAATCGACTTTTCATTGAGTTCAGAATCAAAATGCTGCATAGTAGATTTAGCATTTTTGTCTGCAGATTCCTGTTCTGATGATTCATTGAAATGTATATGTTTTGTGGAAGCTCTTTCGTCAGACAATTCGCCAGATTCTTCTTCGCCTTCAGCTTCGGGAAACATTTCAGTTAATTCATCATTGTTTTTTTCGGAATTTATTTTATGACTGATAGACGATGATTTGTTTTCCATCTTGAACAAGTTGTTCTCCTTCTCAACATCATCTAAAAATGCTGGAGTTGTTTCATGTTCCAATGAATCGGCTTTACTGGAAGATTTACCCTCTAACTTTCGCCTTCCTTTCTTTTGATTTTTGGACTTCTTGTTAGATTTTGCTTTTTTAACTTTTGAAGCTTTCTGCAGCGGTTCGATATCAGTAGCTTCATTTGATCTTTGTGCTTGTATAATGCATTTATTTTTCTTTATTGGTCTATTCTTCTGTTCCGAAGCATCGTCCGAATCAGATGAATCCGATCGTAACGTCGTAACGTTTTCTAATGTGCAGTCATCTTCATCCACAATTTTTTCCTGATCGCTTTCTTCAGTTGAACGTTCTTGTCCCTCGCGACTGTTTGCTCCATAAGCTATCATTTTTACTTCTTTTGTTTCTTGAACTATTTCGTTATCAAGTTGCAAAGACGGTGCATCAAATAATCCGATGAACTTTTCCGATGCTACTGTTTTATATTTGGATGTATCAACAGGTGTATGAACGATCAAATTCTCCTCATTACGGTTTTTTTTGTAGTTCGCATTTTTTCGATTCCCCCTTTTTATCATTTTTTTAGTAGTAGTCGTCGGGGCGAAGATCGGAATCTCGGTAACATTTGTTGTTTTCTCGATTTCATTTGGTCCAGTATTTGAAATGCTGTCAATTGGACTCATATGCTTAAAAATATTGATACTTTTCAGCGGACTTTCCGAAAATTGTGCTTGTTTTTCGTTGTTTTGTTTTTCGTCGTTTTCTTTAACCGCTGCAGATACTTTTTTGAAAGCTTTTTCCAGAAAATCAAAAAATTTTTCAAATTTCTTCATATAAGCTACGCTTGGATTATTACTGAGTGCTCCATTCTGTTCTTGAGCATATCCGTTCTTATCAGTTGTTGAACTACTTCCCATTTGACCTTTATTTACATTTGATATAAGTTTATGATTTTCCTGTACAATCGATGGCGATGAACCGCTTATACCGGAAATTAATTTTTCCCAGGTTTTTTGAATATCATCTCTTTTAATCTCTTCCTTGTGTTTGCTATCGGTCAACGTATCGAACAGTCTGGCTCCATTGGAAATAAATTTTTGATATTTATCATTCGATTCCATAAATCTAGGTACTGCAGTAGCTGCTGTAGTGAAATATACATTGTTTGAAATCAGTTCTTTGATACCTGGTTGTGAATCATCACCCATTAACTTCTTGTCGGTTTCTGAATCTGGAAATAATTCAATTAATTTGTGCTTACTAGCCATGACTTTATGCAGATATTTTCTTAAATAGTGAAGAATAGAAAGAAGTATTTTATTCGATAATGTTAAAATTAAGTTGCCATAAAAGAACAAGTGTAATAAGAGTTTCACTACCAATTACTTACAGTTTATGGTGATAGAAGAATGAAATAAATTACCAGAATGTAAGTATAAGTATCTATGAAACAGGCAAAATATAAGGAACAACATGACCTGAACGACGGATTCTTCGCCTTGATGATAGCTTATTATGTGGTTTTTTGGGAGTTCTAAAAATGATCAAAGTTGGCAGAGATGTCGTGGTATCTGTGGTTGTGGAATATCGTTGTTCAGAATCATTTTGTATTGTCTGGAGATGAATTTTATCCGCAATTAGATTTTGCAATGAAACAAATTCGATTGGATCAATGTGAGCATTCTAAAATAAATAATTCATGAAGGAAAGTATTTATGAATCATAAACGCTAATTTTCATGAGTAAGGAATCCGTTTGGAAAGCATCCTGCAGTTTACTATTCTTGATTTTCAACTTTTCTAAATCTACCTTATTGACGTCCACTTTGCTGAAAACTTTCTTTAAAACAGATTTTTTTAATTGCTTCTCATATCCTTGCAATAATTCACTGAACGATACTGCTTCATCACCATTCATATCCAGGCTCTAAATATTTTTCTTTTAAGCGATAAAACATAAAGTGAACTTAAGATTTTTGATACGGATTTCAAATAATTTTAGGAAAAATATGGGGTAATTTTCATATAGCAATATTTATTGTCGTTTTCTGGCAGCTACTTTAAATTCAATGATACTGATAATGAGAATTATATTTTAGCTTATCATCTAGTCAACTGTTGAGATTAATCGAGTGTACAAGAAACTGACGGATAATTTGTTCAATGCAGCAATAGCAGCTTCTTCTCGGAGTTTCGTGAGAAAATCAATTAATTCTAACTCGTTTATCTAAAAATAAATTATTACTACATGTATATATTTCAATTCCAGCATTTATCTTACTGTTATTTAATTGTTACTGATATTTAATTCATGTGCTTCGAACTTTTAGATTTTGATATCACATTTCATTTCTAAATACATTACATTTCTAAAATTTCTAAATTTTTGCAAAAAAATTCTCTCAGTTTAAAATACTGAAAAGATATTTGAAGAAGTACAGTATGATCGGTTCGATGGCTGACATCCTCAAAGACAATTGTTGCATAATCGGGTTCAATGTCATAACGTAAACTAGCCAGCATTTGCGCTTCTCGAATGTTCAATCGACGATCTCCATCAGTGTCATAGATCTGAACTGAGAGAAGGATTAATCTGATGTAATAGTTTTTTCAAGTTTTTGAAAGGTTTCTTAAACTTTTTGTGCAATCTTTTCAGATTTTGTGCGGTTGTCAAAAAATAGGTTAAACGAACGAGACAAAGGAAGTCCCGTTGATTGAAATGGTGTTCTATTTTTCAGCATTATCGATCAGAAATGGGATGACACTTTTTTTTTGCGCGAAATTGCTTGTTTAATTGAGATAGAAATTAAAATATATATTATCTTATCTTGCTTAAATTTCATCATTTTTAAATATTTCGAAGATTTCTGACCTCTAGCATTGCATTATACACCTATTTCTTATTGTCTCAAGCGGATGTCACCGACAGTAATCCAATCGACAAACCTTCATTAGTTCTTTTGCTTCTTTCAGTGCCAGTAATCTGCTACAATGAAGCATTTCAACCAATTCATTAGATGTCAAGTACTTATCCTTATTGGTATCACTTTCTCGAAAACAACCATTTACATCTTCCATTGATAAACCATGTTCCATGTAAATCGATTCGAACAGTTCCATTTCATTCATTCGGCCATCGCCATCCATATCGTGATCCTGAACACTCAATATTACTTCGGTCAAATGCAACTCCCATTTTCTCAGCAAGTCAACAGATTTGGCACAATATTCATGAACGATTAATTAATTGAACAGCTTTTGATGAGCTTTTTTTTTTTTTTTTGATAAACAATCATTAGATGTCCAAACTGTTTTTTTTGAATTAAATTTAATTAATTAATCTATTTTGAATTAAATTTAATTAATTAATTTTAAAAACAATATCACCTCCAACCAACGTGAGGTAGCTCGAGCAACATGTCTTTGAATGGATCTGACAGCTGCAATAATTTCAGTACGATCAATGAATTTATCACCATTACGATCCGCTTTCAAGAAAATTTCCTAAAAAACAGAAAATTTAAAAGTATCCCTAGAAATGGTGAACTGGAATTGGTTTTTTTGTTTCATTTTAAACGGAAGATAAATAATAAAAAAAAGATAAAATTAATCTGGAAAAATATAAAACTATGAATAAGTAATGAGGAATTTGAGATTTCTGAGAATTAAAAATTCTTGGAACTTATCCAGGAATGGTCAAAATATTACATCGCTGATTGTCGGAGGAAGTTTGTGATCCATATATGCTACTGTTCTCAGTTCTCGTTTATCAATTTTTCCATCTTTCGTCAAATCATAATGAGTCATATATTGACTTGCTTGAAATAAAATTTAGATTTGAATTTCAGAAAGAATGAATGAATGCTAAAAAGATAGCAAGGAAATTATGAAACAAAAAGTATTCATCTTACAAAGAATTATTCAATAAAGATTTGGTTTCTTGGAATTTAATTTTTTTTTAATTTCTTGGAATTAACTTTTTCCATATAATTTTAGTCTGTTTGCATTCTCTATGCTTTCTACTAAATTATCCCGAGTAAATGCAAATAAGATCTTTATCATCGAATAATTTTCAAATAAAATTAAATTTATTGCTCACATGTGTTAAGAGTAGCAGTACTGAAGAAGATACTGGTTGTGGCGAGTAATATCCATGATCGATACATTTATATATCTAAAAGAAACTATCTTATCGGTAAATTATTCCAAACAAATTATCTCTCAGTTTACCTATTCCTTCAGTATACTCACCGCAATTGATATCAATGAGTTTTACCTAAGTCTGATGAGTTTTACCTAAGTCAATGAGTTTTACCTAAGTCTCATTTCTGAAACAACATTGTACTCTCGAGATGTCACATATTAAATCTATTGATTGATCTCCAAGTTTATAATTTTTGTTTTTCAAGCACTTGAAGAAAGCTTGATTGATTTTTTGTGCGATAGCAACATTGTGCTATATCTTCTATTTAGAGAAAATTTTGGGATCAAAATAAGGTGAAAATTATCTATAACAAAGTAGTCAAGGCAACGTCAGCAAAGTTCTAAAAAAAAAAAAAAGAAAAAAAAAGAGAAATTAAAGTAATTGTCGTTTCAGTTGAGACAAAAACCAAAAATGATCTAAATGATTTGAGAAAAAAATATAGAACGATCATATTTGTTTCAGTAGAACATTGAGTTGTCAACAAATCTGACATATTCTAATGAGCTCAATTTCGCTCCATTTACCTGTATTATGTGTCCCACATTAGTTTCATAAATTTTTGAAAAGAGCAGTGAGAAAATTAACGCAAGAATTTTTTTTTTTTGGGTCAAAATCGTGATGACAAGACATCTTTTCTCTTTGATGAATGAGCGTTTTTGAAAGATGCATGATTGGATTGCATTGCTATCAGTGAACACAACCTAAATCTTTCTATCGTATGAAAGATGAATCGCTGAAGAGTTTGGTATTTCAGCTAAGTAGAATTACTCCTTATTGTTTTGTCATTTCTTTTATTTCGTATATGTGATATAAAGGAAACTTTTACCCCACAAAGAAATGAAGTAAAAGTTTTGAGTAAGTGTTGCGAATATTTTGCAAAATAAACCTTTCATTGTGTGAAATGCAGTCTGTAATGTAATTTGTGCAGATTGTCGAATGCCAAAGTAACAAAAATGTCGATCTTCGAACTCTCAGAATTCAGAAAATATTTGAATAACTCGAGATTTAACTTGTCAACAATACTGTCAGTATCGCAACAATGCGCAAATTGGAAAGAGTAACATTCCTACCACGCATCAAATACTTCGCAATATACAAAATTCCTAACCACAGACCCCACAGATTTGATTTGCTTGATAGATGAGAATAAAATTTTATTTTGAAGCCTGAATTCACTTTTTTTTTTTTTTTTTTTTAAAGTGTGTTTCTATCTGTACAGCAATCGCAATTGGAATGATATTTATACATAATGGAATGAAAGTATCAAAAAATGTATAATATCAAATAATGCAAATCTATGAGTAATGAAGTGCTGTCCATCCACGAAACATTTTCCAGACGAGTAACAAAATAATAGGTAATAATTAAAGGAATGACTGACAAATAATTATACGCTACCGATATAATATTATTTACGTATAAATGGAATAATCGCTTTAATTATACACAACCATTTATCGAATTTTAAATATGGAATTTTTATCACAGCTAAATTTAAAAACCAGGACTAAAATAAAGTTAGTTTTATCACTTTAAAAGGAAAACTAATGGAATGAAGCAAATATGAAAAAAATTTTTACATGCTTAGAAAGTTTAAAAAAGATCAAAATGAGGTGTGCTTTGGATGAATCAAGGCAGCGTCTACAGTTTTGATTCCAACAACTCCTTTGTTAGTTCATCTGGTTCTCGAATTTCCAGATTCTGAAAAAAAGAAACATTATGAGAGTGTTTTACTTCGCACCTGAAAAACTGAACTTATAAATTTAGCTCAATATTTTTTTTTTTCTAAATAAAAACCATAATTAAATACATAATTATAGTAAGAGTACTACAAACATAAAAGCAGGAAAAAAGTCATGGAAAGGAAGTAATACTTCTATATCTACACTCATCATCTTTTTCATTAACAGAAAACAGAAGATTTTTAGACTCTAATTCCATTATGAATTTAAATACAGTCACAGTACGGGAAAAAATCAAAAATCCGACTGTATAAGAATCTAAGTGAAAGCAAACACTAAATTTATTTAATTCTTTATTTAAATTTTTATTTAAATCTGCTACTTTTTGTTACATGATAACCGAAAATATATTCTTTGCGAAATAAATCATGTGCATAATTATTAAAAAACTGATACAGTGTTCCCTACTGAAATATCGTAGCACTTGAAAAATTTCTGAAAAATGATTAATTTGAAACATGAGATACTCTATTCAGTTCGCATTCCTTCGCTAAATTGTTTCTACTACCAGCATACATCATCTGCAATTGTGGGCTACATCCTGAAAGATTCAATGATAACTGGATTTACAAATTATTCAAATGAAACATATTTCTCAAAAATTGGACTAAAACATACACTTTTATTAAAAAAGAAACTAGAAATGTCAAATTAAGTGATCAGTCCACTCTTCTTTTCATTTTTCCCAGCAAATCATAATTTTTTACCGATCATCAAACAAACCTGATGGACTGTAAAGGACAAGGCAGAGAGGATATGAAAGACGTCCATCATCGTGTATACGCTCATAGCTTATTACAATAAATCGTGGCTGTTGCACTGGTAATTCATTACAGATCATATCCGGATCACAATCCTGAAGAAAATTTCATTTTATAGCATTAATTATCTAAAAAATCCGGAGTTCATTTGAAGTAGACTATTTTTTGAAAAATCATTCATCAAAAAAAAGAAATACCTCGAGTTTTTGATCCAATACAATGAGTTGCTTTGCAGGATCAATCTTCACTGCAAAATTACTGTATGGTCAGAAAAAAAAAAGAACACTGAAGAAATCTGCGGAATATGAGTGTACTAAATCTAAATTATCGTAAACTTTCATTATGAAGAGATTACTTGCATCCAAAATTTAAAATTCTGTTAAGAAAACTTGCTAATTTTAACCAAAAAATTCTATTAATTTTGAATTCTGAAAAATTTATAGATGAAATAAAAACGCACAGATCAAAGCATTCGTTGATCGTTTTTTACTGAATCGAAATCGCTCCAATTCGTCTTTTACATCCGTTGGTATTGCACATATTTTTAGTGCACCCGTCTGAAATATTGTTCGGTTATTTTGAAAAATATGGAATATGCAAAAAGAAAATAGAATGAGTTCGATCATAAAGATAATGTTCCAGAGTTTTTATTCGATTCAAAAAAAACTTAACTTTTATAAATTAGCTATTCTCCATCCTCATTCTTATGTCTACTGCTATGCATTCAATACCTCATAGTAACAAAATTTAAAAATTCATATTATATCACTGAAAAATTCAACAGTTACTTTTCATTCAAACTAAACTAATCTATATCGAACATGATGGAAACTTCTTGAAGTAAAATTTTAAAAACTGGAAATTTCTAACAAACCATGGTTGAAGGATGAAACAGCAGCAAACTTTTGATTAATTCTTGGATCTCTACAAATATTTGCATATTGATTTACATAACACTTTTATAATCTTTGAAACATAAAGAAGTTTGACGAAATTAAAACACTCAGTTCAAGAAATCATTTACGATCACTGTTATTCCATTCCATGCTTCCTTCACTTGATCATACAACTATAAACTAATGCAGGAAATTCATCCATTCCCTTCACTGTGTCGTTCAATTTGTTCAATCGATTGTTTTACCTCATTTATGTTACAATTCGATCTACCTTTTATCTAATTGTTTAATTGTCCAAACATCTAAGCTAAAGAGTAACAAATTTTGTTCCATACAATAATCTGTTTTATTGAATAATATGAATAAAAACCTCCATCATTCCATCCGGAAATTCAAATCAAATAACGAAATTTGTCCAGAATAAATATGCAAACTGTTCAAATCAAGATTTATCGATATATCATGAAAGCTCAAAATACTTTATAATTTCCCAGACCGAACTATTCCATGTTTTTTACATTAAAATCGTTAAATTAGATTTTTCCCAAGCAAAAACATAGTTTTTCTAAGAAATGAAAAGATAATCTTAGACTTGTGGAAATTGAATAAATTAAT
Source organism: Onchocerca flexuosa (assembly GCA_002249935.1). NCBI lineage: Eukaryota > Metazoa > Nematoda > Chromadorea > Rhabditida > Onchocercidae > Onchocerca > Onchocerca flexuosa. The sequence goes on from KZ271524.1 coordinate 369,155, forward strand.
TTTATTCAAATTTCTCCATAACAAATGCTGAAATCTAAACTGTGAGAATCTGATTCCTCAAAGTAACACAAAAAATTAATTGAAAAATTAAAGCACTGATAGATAATCATCCCAACGCTACGAAATAACAAAGACGGGTGATAAAATTATATTTGCGTCAATGATCTATTTAGAATTTAATAACTATTTTACCCCAATATCTGCACTAATCATTATCATGGCATTTTTAATAACCATTTTAATTTTCGATATTTGCATTAGCCATTATTATTCAAGTTTATTCCACAAAAACTTTTTTTTCCTTCAGGACGGAAAAAAAAGTAAAGCTTCACGATTCAGTTACAATCAATTCCAATGAAGGGAAAAGGCGGAAAGTGGCCTATATATATATATTTGGCTTATTAAAATTCGACAAACAATGAAATTCAAAGAGGTATGAAAATGACTAAACAATTTAGAAATGAATACCAGTGATGACAAACGACATCTCTGCAGCATTATAATAAATATGATTCTTCATATAATATGAACTAAATCTAAGAGCGACTTCCATATCAAATGCATTTTAAGCATAACATAAGAATTAAAAATGATTGTTAATACTTTACTTGATTGTGGAGAAGAAAAACATGAAATGGCACAAAGTGATAAACAGCGCGCATAAACTAAAGTTTTTAACAATGTATACAGTAAAGCATATATTATACAAATGGATCACTAATCTTTGACATGAAACACTGTTAATGATAAAATACTTAGCTATTGTATGGAAAAAGAGAAATAGAACAAAATAAATAAGTATATATATATATATATATATATATATATATATATATATATATATATATATACTTGCATCATATCAAACGAACAGGACTTAATACATAAATATCATTATTAATTGTATGAATAAATGCATTGCGATTATTATCATGCTTATCACTACGCATCCCACCAAACATTATCAATTCTGCTCGACCAGCACATAGCGAATATAGCATTGTGTCATCTGGTGCATTCGAATCGATTTCTTGTTGGCGCCATCTAAAAAATTCGAGATTTCATCTTTAAGTAAACCATTATAAAAGACAAAGCTATGCAAATCCTAATTAATCCTCTAATTAGCTGTGTAACGCTACCAGTTTATCAAGGCCATACAACACATAACTGAATGTTGCATTTTTCATCTAAATTTTCTCTTGCATTGAGTAAATAACTATCTAATCCTCAAAGATGTATAATAACAGCTTTTAACAACTCACGTTAATGTACAATCCTCCAAAACTCGTGCGGTATCCAGTATATAAACACAAGCATTTCCTAGACGTTTTTTACGACACCAATTTTCTGGAAAGAAATAAAACACTGGAAAATTAATTGCTGCAAAAATTTCTCCTAGCGAAATCAATAATAAACACAGACATTTCCACTAAAATCATCAAATAAAATGAAATGAGATCCGATGTAGAAAGAAAAGAAGCTAGGAATTTTTGAGAGATGAGCTATATCTCCAAAATTTACAATTTAAATTAAGTGATAGGTAAAAGTAAATGAAGTGACCGAGTGAACAGAATAATGTAATAGATGTGATCAGAAGTGCTGCTTGAATTAGCAATAACTTCAATATGTGATGAAATAACTGTACAATCTCAAATAAAAAAAAAAACAACTTACTTTCAGAATTTGCCGTTGCTTTACCAAATGTGCTATTATCATATTTTAAATTGCTGAAAAACAGAAGTATGCGTTCTAAAACGAAAGAAAAATAAAATCTTTCCTTCTTTTTTATTCATATTGTAAAGTTAACGAAATTTTGAAACAAATGCTAGAAAATAGAACTTTATAAGTGAAATAATAGGACTTCAATCGACTCATAAAGTATCAACTTTTCTTTCTCATACATTCTTTACAAAAAACTAAAGTTATGCAAAGAATCTTCTGAATGAAAAATGTATATAAGCTTCCCGTATAAAGCCAAAAGACCTTAAAATTTTCATGAAATCTATTTAAAAAAGCATATATAAATAACTTACTTTTTAGCATGTAATAAAGATTTAGATAGATGACAATTCGAAGAATTCAATTTTCCATTCAATGAGGGATCCATATTGTTTTTATACCTAATAAATTAATCTTACATTTGAATTATGACAAATTTTACGTTTATCAAAGATCCTCTTCAAACAGCAGTTTGGATTTTAAAAAATTAGATCTAAATTCACAAGAATTGTACCTCGTATTGGAAGTTTTCATTGTGACGTTATTCACTGGTCGCAATGGCTAAATAAAATTATACAACAGATTCAACAATATCCATAATCAAAAAAAAGATTTATTAATATAAAAATCACATACCAACTGAATCGGGTTCTTTGAAGTAATCTGAAGGGGTGCTGGATACGAATTTAAACTGACCATGCTATACCTAAAAGATCTTAACATATTTCTTGATTTTCCTACATTTTTGAAAAGCTACTTCTATTATATGAGACAAAGTATAGGTTAATTAAATGCATGATCTTTGGAATCAAAAAATAATAAAAACTTTTAAATGATGTTCACTCGAAAAACATAATTTTAAATATCGTACCCATTGTTTTTCTTTGCATAACTTATATATGCAAGATTTCGTCCAATGGGACATGCTGGGTGACACCAAAGCTGTGACGGACCTGCTTCTGGATTCGTGATCTGAAATAATAAATTTAAATCATTAAAAAAAAAATCTGCTATATACACACTGAAATCTGTATTTAGTCCGACAGACCTGATTTTGATTTAATTTTATAACAATGTTTTAATTTTCTAAGATATGAAATCAAACAGCAATATAGCTTGAAAAAAATCTGATATGCATATCTATCAAATATGTAAATGTCTGCCAGACATAAATCTTGATGCATTTGGATCATAAATTCGGTCAAATTTGGTAAATTCGATCACAAAACTACAGCACAGTTCAAAAATATTTTATTTAGTATCAATGCCAGATATAATACCAATTTTCTAACTTATCGGAAAGTAGAGAGATGTAAAACTAACATTAATTTGCTTCCATTTCCATGCAGTTTGCATCGTTAAGTCGAACGTAAGGAGCCAAGCATCGTTATAAATACAGTTCGGGCCTCCACAACCACCGACCACGAGTAGGTGCGATTTATCAATTACTACACACGAGCTACCATAACGTGGGTTCGGTTGTGGACTTTTCAACAACAGCTCTTCAACTGACGACGTATCTGATTTCCTACGATTTCGGTCTTTGTGGTTAAATTCGGCAAAATTCAAAACATCACTTCGATTTAATGAAATTTATTGTAAGAAATGAGCTAAATGTAGCCCTCAACTGACAATGAATAAATGATTCTTAACATTATTAAATCTCAACAAATTTGTAATTGTCGAAATCCATCCAAAGCTGGGTAAGAAAACTTACTCAGCGAATGATGGCATATGCCAGATTTTATTGATAATATCCAGAACATAAACAGCATTTGTAGCACGGCTGTTTTGGGAACCACCAAAAATAATCAGCGAATCATCCACTACACATCCACAATGACTTGCAATTACAGGAGATGGAGGTTCCGTCTCGATCTGAAATAAAATATTGGAATAATATGAAAAATAAAATGTGTTTGAAAAAAAAGGAAAAAAGATTGATGCTTAAATTTTGTTTACTAATTGCCATGCAAATGAAAAATTAACTAAGACTATCTAGCTGTAACAATGGCAATAATTCGATTCAAAATTTTTCTTCAATATTTTATTTTTTAAGGTTCATTTTCTGTTATATATTTTGCTCATCCGTAAAGTTTTTTTTTTTTCGGGAAAAATCAATTTAATCGAAATCATTCATGTCTTAAAACATAATCTATATTAATGGAATAAGAAGCAAGGATTATCATCTTAAGCAATGAATTGATGAATATACCACAACAGAAGCAACATTTATAAGCAGGAAACCTGCTAATTCATTACCTCAATCCACTTGTTTGCTATAGTATCATACATGTGCATCTCACTGAAAAAATTTGCTGCTTGATGGATTGGGTTTGGTGAAGACTTTGAGAATCCACCATGGAGGATCAAATATTCTTTATAAGGCACAAATATAGCCATTGCCTTGGGTCGTGGGAATGGAGCACATTTAATAAATTCTCGACGCCAATCACGAGATCTCTGAAATAACAATTCTGAAATTCCCAGGAAAATTTAGTGTCGGACCATTTGTTTAATTTTCACAGAACTGCATCGATTTTAAATTAATAAAATAAATTAAACTTTCATCAAACAATTAAACCATAAAAATTCATCAAACAAATTCATGAAGATATTAGAAGTTTACCAGATCAAAACTCCAAAGATCGTTGAAAGAGGTATAATTATCCGTGCATCCACCAAATATATACATTTTTTTGGTGCCATCATGATAACAACCTGAATGTGAGCAACGTTTCGCAATTGCACCATTTTCATCCTTTTCTACTGCTTGCAGTTTCCTAGAAGTAAGATACACCACTATTCAACACCGATTTTTTCAAAAAACTATGACTAACAAAGCCGGATACTGTCACTAGTAAATATTGTACAAGACGAAGAGCACGACGTTAACTAATATGAAATTATATTCCGGCAAGCTAAAATTTCATTCCAACTAACCAAATCAATTGATCGCAGCGAAAGAAAGATTTCTTCAAAATCTTAATGACAGTGCATGCAAGGCGATGCCATCGACGATTAACCAATCGAACATTCTCCAGATCGCCATACTGATTCAAATACGAGAAGACTAATTCGAGAACAAGATCCGGCAAATCGTCCATATCCATACTTACATCCAAATCACATCAACAAGTTAGTATGAAGCAATCTAAAGATGAAATATAAAAGTTCAAGAAATTTCTAACTGCCTGCATTGGATTGCACTTATATTCAGATCCTAATTCTTGATCTATAGTTCAAGAAAAAAACCTAAATGCTCAGTTGCCCTTTCATCCCACGTAACTGCGTCGATTTTGCGTTTCCTATAGAAAATACATAAAAAATTATCCCAAAACAGGGATGAAATCAAAAGAAATCGAATACTGTAAATCCATGCATTGCACTTACTTATCTCCCAACTCTGCTTTTATCTCTTTTATCAACTCTGCTCTTATCACTGCCAATATCTTTCCTCCTTCCGAGGAGGTAATTGATTTGCTCAATGATAAGAATTGCGAAAAGTTGCACAATAATAGGAATCGAAATACTCAAAAGGAAAATACTAAGGGACCGAAATACTGAAAATACTTTAGCCCAACGATTCCCCACTCAAATAAACCCAAAACGCTTACTTTCGAGATATTGGCAATGATCAGCTCGGCGGAAAATATTTATGTGCTTTTCTCCAATAAATACGAATTTATTGTCTATTCACAGAGAGAAAAAGATAACAGAACAACAGGGAATGAAGTCAGAGAGCGGAAAAATACTTATATCTCTCGAGAGAAAGAGAGATCCCGCGTATTCTCTCTTTCCTCACTTTATTGTTATTTTGTACTTCTTCTACTTCACTCTCTCTCTCCATTCACCATTTTGTCTTCTCTACAATCTGTTTTCTCTATCTTTGTGTCGTACTGTTTTATCTCTGGGAGTTTTTAATTTTACAAAAAAAAAAGTGAATTATTTACAAATTGCTTTGTCGATTTATTATTCTCATTCATCGATATTATATACGGGATCTATCATTTGAATTCGATTTCAAATTACTTCAGATTTAACAATTTCTTGTGATTTTCTTATTATCACGAACTGTCTGATCGTCTAAACTTCATCACTGTCACATTCTCTCATTAAAAGTGCATTGATTATGAAATGTTGGGAGAGATTGAAGTTGAATTCTTGAAATCCCTTTCAAGGAGTTCATTTTTTACTTATTCAGTAGTAATTTATTAAAGCGAGATGGATGGGGTCAATAATTGGAACTTGAGGTTTGAACTCAAATTGATTGAAATTTTAGTGAAGGAGAGAGCAATTTCTGTCATCTGTTCTTTCCTCTCTTCTGATATGGGAAAGATAAGGAAGTAGACGAAATTTATCCTCATTTACTGCGAATTTCATTTAACTTGCTGAAGTTCGAGTTCAACTGCATACAGCATCAAACAACGCAAATGCACAATTTTTTGAAATATTTAAATTGAAACAGTTTCTTCAGGAGTGGATTTGAAGGATTGAAGGATTGTGATGCCAGTGCCTGCATCCTTCTCAGACGCGACGTCATATGGACAGCACGTACGGATCAGCGTCGCTGCTAGCCAGGTCTGCCTAATAATTTCTGTTAACACTGCACTGTTATTTTTTCTCATGTCGTAAAAATGAAATGAAGATAAAATGAGCACCAAAAAAAAGAAAAATACAATAATTAAATTGGAATTTCTTCAATAAAATTGCAAACAATATATTTGGCAGTGATTTATTAATGGATTAAGATTAAGTCAAACCATCGATACTAGGCCAAAAAATGAAGCGGAATTATCTGATGGACAGAATTCTTGAATCTCTTTCAAGAGACTCAGTTGCAGAGCATAGTCGAAGGCTTTTTTCTATTCCCTCTTTATTTGCTTTATTATTATTTTACACTTTCTTAGAATAAGCATAGTCGAATGAACGAAAACTACTGTAACCTCAATTATATCTTATAACTCTTTTCTTTGTCAATGTCGTTTCTGCTATTTTTGATATAGTTATGCTTTGTCATTGTTATTACTTTGATTTGTGTCTAAGGAATTTCAGCAAAAAGTTTTCAGGGTGGTAGAAGATATATGGAGGATCGAGTACATATCGAATGTATCAGGTTCCCCAATGGTGATATTGACTATCTTTATTTTGCCGTTTATGATGGGCATGGTGGTTCAGAAGCCAGTGACTATGTTCGAAAGCATCTTCTGAAGAACATTCAGTCGCAGTTTGGCTTTAATGGTACTGATGAACAAATGCTTGATGCTATAAAAAAAGGATTTGTGGAAACGCATCTTTCGATGTGGAAAGTTGTTGGTTAGTATGTAAATCTTTGTATGACTTCAGCATAAATCTTTTCATTATTCGTAAATTTGATGTTTGCGATTTTCTGAAATTTCAAAGTATTTCATTGGTATCAAAAGCTTTAGCAGTGATATTTTATAGATGATTGGCCTCTGACTTCCTCAGGTTATACCAGTACGGCAGGTACTACTGCTAGTTGTACTTTTATTCGACGTGGAAAGGTATTCACTGGGCATGTTGGCGATTCTGCTGTTATCCTAGGAGAAATAAACAGTTCGTTAATGTTTATTTTTGCTTTTTTTTATTTACAAGTAATTCAGTTTTCGGAAAATTCTATTGCAAATTCCATAAACCCAGAACTACTTTTTCTCGATCTTAAGCCACTGTTATTTAAAAATATTTCTGAAGCGAAAGAATCTTCAGATGATGAAATAAAAGCTACTAGCTTGACAGTTGACCATAAGCCTGATAATTCTCTCGAGGTGCAACGAATAAACAGTGCTGGCGGGATGGTAATGAAAAAGTCAGGCGTCACACGTGTTGTGTGGACAAGACCTGTCCGAGGTCATGTTGGTCCTGTACGCAGGTCTACACCAACCGAAAGTATCGCTTTTCTTGCTGTTGCTCGTGCTTTAGGTTGGTGGAATATTCGAGTTTTTTTATTTAAATTTTGTGAATAGCTTATTTCAAGGTTATGGAAAGTTGTGAATATTAATTTAAATTCTTAGATTTAAAATAATATCTTTCAGGACTTTAAGTACAATCTTTTTCGCTGAATTTTTAGCCTCCTAATTATGTTGAATTTTATAGGTGATTTATGGTCATATAATCGAGAAACGAAACAATTTATTGTGAGTCCTGAACCAGATGTCGCTGCATATGATCTAAGCGAAAAAAATTTATGTTTGGTGCTTGGTTCAGACGGATTAACCAATGTTTTAAAGCCACAACAAATTGTGGATATTGTTATGCATTATGAAAAATTATCTCGTGATAAAGTAAAATTCTATTTTTCAAACATCATTTCTAACGGCAATGATAATTTCTAATGAACCAAAAAATTGTGGACTGAATTTATAGAGGGAGGGACACGCAATGAGAATGATTGGGATTTCTGTAGAAAGTTTGTACATTTTAATATTTTTAAGGAAATATTGTAAAAATTTTATTATTGTTATGTTATTCAGTTATAAAAACTAAATGTATAGGGTTCATAACGAAAATTTACAGTATTGTTAAATTTACCTTCGCATATTGGAAATATTTTACTACAAGGAATAATTCATTCTGTCATATCATTTTAGCATGGCAGGTTGCCGAATCATTCTCGTTGGATACTACGTCATGCATTGGTGAGTTGGGGAGCGTCACGTGCTGATAATATATCAATCATATCAGTTAGTTCATATTATAATTTTCTTGAAAATTTTGTGTCAAATCAACTACTAGTTAGATCCGTTACTAAGGACCAGAACATCTCTTAGGCTTTTAGCTGAGATCCTTCAATTATCGAAAGCTAGAAATAAGTTGTTGAGGAATAGTTCAGTCACTACTAGGCAGATGTTACCATTAAAAATAATGTAGCCAAATAGTGGAGCAATTGAAATTCAGTAGACGTCCGTTTATTATCATTGATTTATGATAGTCAGACTTTCTCTCTCTTGATGTATATTGTATTTTTTTCAGGTATTTTTCGATAAAAAAGCTATAGAAATTAATGATACATCGGTTCTGGCTGACGATATTGATTTGTGTCTGGATAAAGCACTTACCGATTTCGAAAATTCAACGGTTATATTAGGACCGAATTATTGTAAGCAGCTGAAAACATTGGATGTCGATTTATATTATTCAGGCATCGTAGATCCCAATTTTACTACAGGTCAGCAACAATTGGGCTTATTCGCCATGTAAAATGCGTTTCTGTGTAGGATTATAATGCGAATTTTGGGCACATTTGTTTTGGTTAATAAATCATTCCCATCACTTCCATAAAAACAATCCAATGATTTTTTGCAATAATGGAGATTTTCGTGTTAAAATTGTCGCTAAATTGCTAAATCATTTCGTAAAGAATTCATTAGTTTTCTCATAACGTGTTAGAGCCGGTTCCAAGAATAACTTCTTATGATAAGAACAAAAGTAAGAGCAGTCTGTCAAGGGAAAAAAGAGATAAGCAGATTGATTTTCGTCATTTTTTTGATGGTCACTTTCATTGACTTCGATGATGAAATGAAAATTTTATAAACCTCAAGTATTCAGTCTTTTATTCTTAATAGAACGAGAAAAAAATAATTTTTTTGTATTGAGATGATCAAAACTATTCTAGAAATCGATTACAATGGACCTGGATATACGCGTGACATTAGACGTCCACTTACCCTCGTACGATTCTCAGATATGCCAGTAGTGCCATTGTCTTCATTAGAACGTGTTTCTGCCATACATCGTTTAAGTGAATTATTTGGTACGAATGGTAAAGTTAAGATGTTACCAACTCAATGTGTTACTGGAGTAATATTAGAAGGAATGGATGAATTATACGAAAATCTCGTAGAGTAAGTAAAGTTTCTTACAGGAAATGTAGTATCAAATTTAAGTGCTGTTAACAAGATATCAGAAAATAGTCTTTTTTTTTTTTTCTAAATTATTGCTGAAATAAATTTTGAACAGAAATGAACCGTAACGGCAAATGGAAGCTAATAGTGAAAAGGAAAGTAGAGAGTGTTTATATATGTCAGTAGCTTCTTTGAATTTTTTTTTTTTTTAAGGTATTATTTAAGTGGAGCATAAAAGTCTAAAACTTTCATACTTAACTAAGAGCTCATATTGTGTGGATCGATGTACAAGTTTCTCAAACACATTTTGTTATCTTTAACCAACATTATCTTACCTTTTGCAGCGAAGGTATTCTGTATCCCTGTGATGAAGATGTGGCGCGGGAAGAGACAGTTGGCAGTGCAAGTGGTGATGGTATTAGTAATAATGGAGACGATATTATAGAAATGAGAAGAATAAATGAAACAGATTCAAAAACGAACACTGACATGGTGCATTCAAGGGTAATGATTTCTTGAATTATTCTGTATAAGAATAAGACAGAGAACAATGGATTGGGAGAGTGGTTTCTATGAAGAAGATCATATTTCTCTTTTTTTCTTTTTTTTTTTGATTCATATGTTTCGCTTCAGTTAATGAATTATATTTCCGTTTAATGCTTAGTAAGAGAGAAAAAAGGAAGGAGTAGTAAAGGAAAGATAAAACTAGCTCTATTTAGGAAAAATTAAGAACGCTTTTTATGAGAAAGATAGCTTTTTAAAGTAGAAAATTATCATGAATTTTCCTACTTTTTTCAAATAAATCAGGATTAGCCATTTAATTTAAATTACTCATTACTTAAATAATATAATTTTCATAGAGTTAGCGTTATATGTATAAGAGATTAAAATAGAATATTGTAGTGGATTTATGTTATACTAAGATTGGTTTGCTGTTAGGTAAAAGTTTTTTTAACTATACTACAACAGCAGATTTTTAAAGTCATTTACAGTCTTTCTCATATTATCAGCCTTAAATATTGCTGATCCCGCAACTAAGATATCTACACCTGCCTTTATTATATCAGCTGCGTTTAGGAGGTCCACTCCACCGTCTACTGAAATTTGCGTTTTGAGATCAAGTTACGTTTCAGTTTATCTTTACCTACATGCTTAAATTCTAAACTTGTTCCGAAAGATTCAATTTGATAGTAATAATTTTTTTTTCATCATTAAAGTCTTATTTCATTATTAAGAAATATTTTCAGTGTTAAGAAATATTTTCAATGTTAAGAAAATGTTAAGAAATATTTTCAGTGTGATGTCGTTACTGCTCTGAGTACGTCAAATTCAGATTGTGCTTCTAATTCAAACATGAATAGCGTGGCAAGTCCTTTTCGAGACATTACTATTCGAATTCGACTTAATTTCATTCATGAATAGATTTTTCAAATTTAATTCTTAGATAACTGAGTAAATAATCTATTGAGTAAACGAAATAAATAAAATTCAGATTTTCTGTTAGTGTGATTTCCAAAAAAAAAAAAAAAAGATTGATGAGGTTAATCCCTCAAAATTTTGAATTTTATTTGTGAATTTATTCTTGATAAAAAGAATTGATTTCTTCAGGAACACTGCAATATACCTTCATCTTTCGTAAGCAAGAAACCTCTCTTCGCTTCTTTCACATCAAATTCTTGTTCGAAAGCAATAAGTAATCCTTTAAATAGATTCCTTATAATACGAAATTTAAAAACAATAGCAAAAACGCATGAAAATCATTGCAAATTGAATTTCAGATTGCCAATCATTTCTTCTTTCTTTTTCCAGAAATCTTTTTACTCCAGGAATCGCAAAAACTAAAATTTCTTGCTAATATTATCAGATTATTTTTGAATTCATTTCACAATGTACAGTCAATTCAAAAACTGTCTTTTATTTTCTCGAGAAAATTTTTTTCAGGACAAAGAAGTGTACTTAGGGCCTGCCGAAGAAAACCGGCAATGTATTTAAAATCTGTGAAAGAAAATGATGTATCAAATGATAGCAATGGTAACACTACTAATGAGGAGTATTTCAGTAATAATCATCTTTCTCCGACCAATCATTGCCATAATTTTCAGAGATTTACTGCTTCGCCACGTAAATTCTTGAAATTTCCGAAATCATTAATAAATTTGGATTGTTTTATAATAATAAAGTTCCATGAAACTAAAGCTCTTAAATATCTGTTTGAAATAAATTATATAAGAAAGCTTTAAATGTTAGAATATTTTCCTTTTTTATGCATGCAATTCATGCTTGACTATAATAGTGATTTATAGATTTATTTATTTTTCTTTTGATCGAGAATCTTCGATCTTGGCAGCGAGACGTTTTTTTGTTTCATAAGCAATTTATGAAAATTTTTTTTGATTTCGGATTTTCTGTAAGAGAAATTCATTGTTGAAGGTAGTGCATCGGCCTTATCTCCTTCGTTGATGTTAGCGGCACTGCGGATTACGAATCAGTTATTCGAGCATGATGCTTTTGCACGAGATCTCGTTCTTGCTGGACGCCGACCGCTTGTTCGACGTCGTCTATCTTCTTCATCTCTAGAACCATTGCAAAAGAAATTCAAAGTTTCTTCGGAAAGCTGGACAAAAACAGGTTTGTGAATGCAGATTTATTTATCAGTTTTTGCATATATCACAAAAATCGAGGATTTTACGATTTTTTTTACCAATTTGTAATGAGACTAGTCTGAGGAGTCTTTAACGAACGACATCTTTATTAAGCATAAAACAAACTTTTTCAGATTGTGCTTTTGATATTTCCACCAGAAATGTTGAAAAATCAGAACAAGATTGTGCAAAACAAGATAGTGCTAAGAAAGTTGAAGAATGTGCAACACCAACGACTAGTAGATCTCGCGTGTGGGATTTTTTTTCCAATTTGTTGGGGAATCGTGCAAACAAAAAGTAATATTTGGTTATAACTCTATTCTTAAAGTTGAAGTATTGATTCATTAATTTATTTTATGTTTTTGATCATTATCATTCTTCTGATTTGTCTTTTGCAATAAGTTAGGAAATGAAGGTTATACATAAATAAATTTTATGCAGAAATATTTTCCGTCGAGGTTTTTTTAACTTCATATTTTTCCAGTTTTTATTTGAAAGCGTTTTAATGCTTACTTCAAAAATATATTGTTTTCGTTTTCCTGTTGATATTGTAGGAAACTGCCAGTGTTACTGCTCATTCTATAATATGAAACCTTTATTATAATTTCAATTGTTTTAATTTTTTTTCTAGATGTGATTGTCATTTTATGGTAGTTGTATTCCATTCCATTTTAATAGGACTGCTTTTTTTGATTGTTAGGATTTGAATCTTTAAGAAAAGAAAATAAGCAGCTGCTTACGGATCTGGAATATTATATTTCTGCAAGTTATTAAAATAATGGTCAGTTTTTTTTCAAATTCGAATGTGCAATTTTCGATGCATTATTCAAGTAATGAGTTGAAGGGTCAAACTACAGTCAATTTAAAATAACATTTGTTGATGCCATCAAGAGATTCCATATTTTTTTTCATTCTTAAATTTCTTAACAGCATAGTAAAGAATGATAACTCGTGACACTGAATATTGTTCCTGATGGTAGTTTTTTCTAATGCAGCTCTGGGATTTCTTTGAAGTATTTTCTTTTGATGCTATTGTTTCTTACCATGGTTAAATTAAAATGATATTTAGTGATGCTATCAAGGAATTTCCTGAAAGCAGAATTTAACTTTACTAATCTCGGTTTTGCTTCTAAAAAAAAAAAAAAAAAAAAGTGTAAAATTTTGCTTCTAACGCAGGATCATTATTCAATTGTTTATAAATCGCATCTTTTTCAAGTTGTTCTGCTTGGCAATGTTTTGATTTTTAGATATAAAACAATTTGATGGTAAATTCGCAATTCTTTTCGGTACCTATTCAGTGCAGCGTTTCCACAAGAGCCTTACATTGGTCGTCCAAAAATGGAAGACATATAAGTTGTGGAAGGAATTTTTCTTCCCGTTGATTCTAAGGCATACGATATTAACTGGATTCGAGAAAAATGTAAATCAGTTTTAATCTGTGATTAAATGAAAGACGTTTTGACATAGCTCTATCGAAGTGGGAGATCATTTTGTCTTCAGATTGTTCTAATTGTATTGATGAAACTTGTTTTTTAGTAATTTTCATTTTCAACTAACAGGAATCATTCTCGATAGAAATGTGTCAGAAATCCATTTCTGCAATTAATCTAACTGATAACTATTGCCTTTTGCCTATGAACTGTCGTTAAATGGGATGATATGTCTTTACCCAACAGATTTTATCTTCTTGTAGTCACAGTAACATCTGGCATGTGTTTTAAGATAGAATTTACACTACTGCATCTTTACTAGAAACTATTTATTAACTCTTTTTAGGTGTACAGTTTCTCTCCTAAAGCCTAAAACCTAAATACAAATAAGTTTTTGGATTTAGAAAAATAAACTTCCTGAAACTTTTGTTCCATTTCATTTAATACTCACTCAGTAGACCATCATAGCTGTTCAATCCACGAAATAGAAGTGAAATCAGAATCTGTACTAACCATAGCATATTAAGTTATTTGGAAAAAGAAAATTTAAATATAGTTTTTTAAAAAGATGAAGTGTATGAAGAATTATTTGAAACTATGGAAAACACAATTGGATGTGATCGAGTTCACTTCCTTCTTCGCTTGTCGATCTGAATGTTTCGAAATATTGGTTTAAACTTGATTTGAAGTTATTTTAACAATTGTATAAAATCATGTGAGTGACCAACTGAATGATTACGAGAGATAACACTGTTAGGAAGCAATGATATAAAGTAATAGGGATTGGTCAAATGTCGGACATATGGAGTGTAGAAGGAGCTGCGGAGTGACCGACGAACGATTAATCGCTCGATAATCCTCCGATAGATAGTAACTATCGCTGTTTTAATAATGCATAGAAGTGACCAGAAGAGATGCTTTCACTACCACTGAATTCAGAATGAAGTAAAAATGAAAGGTCAACAAAGGTGAATGAAGTCAACAAAGTTTTCAGATCATCTAATGGATAGAGCTGCATCAGAAAAAATCGATCTTGGGATGATTACTGACAGCCAGTAATACAAGCGTTTCGAAGTGATATCTAAAATGCTAATTAAAAGCTGCGATATAATAGGCTCAGTTGCTAGGGGCGTTTTTTGCAGTCTTCTCTCTGTTGTTTGATGATTTTCCCGTTGTTCAGATTTCCTGAATTCCCTTGCAGTAGGTGCTTTCTCTCATTCCTCTTAATTTTCACCTGTTTCAAAACCTTGTATTTGTTCGAAATAACTTTGCTTTTCTTTCTTCTAAACTAAAATTTTTCCATTTGATTTAATTTTGCAATTCTCATCATTATTGTATAATGATTTTATCGCAAAATGCATAAGAATTAACAAAAAAGTAATTTGACGTAATTTGACGCAAAATAAAGTAATTTGAAAGTAATTTGACGCAAAATTTTTCTGCTTCCTATGAAGATAGTCATTTCATGATACTTTGCGCTATTTGTATGTAGAAAAACGATGAACAAACATCTGTTTATTATCAGAAAATCGCCTGAATATAAATCTCTCCCTGATCTTTATTATCAATGAGTGCTGATTTTTCTTTGCTAACGATTTTAATTAGTTATCCAGGAACTTTAGTTTCTGTTTCCTTTTTAACGATGCAGTGAAATATTTCTTTCTATCTTTTCTACTACTAATATCCATGCAGTTTTTTAGATGCTTTCTAGATTTTCTGTTATTTTGATTTCCGATCGCTTTCGTTTAATGGAACATTTAAGATACTTCACGTTAGTAAGATGATTCCTTAGTTCCTGAAAAAAGGGAAAATCAATGATCTGTTCTAAGCGATAATGCGCTGTACTTTTAAATTAAATATATTTTTCATTTATTTCTTAATGGATTAGATAACTTTCTCTTATTTTTAGGTTTTCATATTGGAAAATATTAAAGAATTTTATTTTCAACAAATTTGATTCTTATTTTAATAGTCTTTATTTTGATTAAGGTAATTTGAGCGAAATTAAGATACAGCGTAACTTCGTGATCCTTTATCTTGATGACTTCAATATGCCATCTGTAAACGACATCTGTAGTTTTTCTTACCAATGCTTTGTATTCTGTTAACAAATTTGATTTCTACATATTAGCATCATTTATAAATCTTTAGAGGTTAACAGTTGATTTTTCTATCTCCGTTAATTATATGCTAAGTTGGATTTCTATTAGAAAATTGTTCGTCCACTTTGCTTTTAGCAGTTTTGAAGATATTGTGGTATTAAAGTCCTTTCGCGATTAACTTTTCGATTACTAATACTTGTTTATGCGGCAAAATAACCAAGGAATCAATTAAGCGGAATAGTTATTGTAGAATCAAATATTTATTCAATATTTAAAAAATTTTCGATAAGGCTAATAAATGCAGGAAAGAGAAATTTCTACGCAATAGACTGTGGCATAGTTTTCATTTTCGGACGGAAGCTTATTAGATTTTTTCTTTTCAATCAAAATTTCAAACTGCATTTAACAATGTTTAGAACTTTCTTGAAATTATTAGTTTCACTAAAAATTTCCTTCCAACCATTAATGAGTTCTTGTTTTTATCGTCAAACAAGAGAAAGAAGAAAATCAGCTTTTAATGGAACGAATTGAAATTGCAGTGATTAGGACAGGTGATAGAAAGTCAAATTAACATTGACATTCTATCTGGCGCTTGCAGACTTCTGATATTGAGATATTTTCATTGGAGCACTAACTTCTTTCGAGTACTAACGTTTATCGGAGGAATTCTCAACTGAACTGACTTACTTTCTTAGAAGCGTAGGATTTTAATTAGTAAGTATACAATAAACTTTATCTTATTAGTTATATCAATCTCCCTCACATTTTTACATTTTCAGTCTTTATTTTATGAAGAAAGATGATCATTCGTGTTGAGATGATTATATGTAAAAATTGCGGGAAGTACTATTCAATTTAAAAAGATTTAAAATTGCATGAAAGTAAAAGCAACAGAAGCCGTTTTTCTGCTAAATTTTGTCTCAGAACATTGAATTTTTTATTAGTGGAAATTTCCAAATCAAATGTATAGGTTAGAAAAATACTTTTATACTCATTCTGAAAAGTTATACTTTAGTGCTGCTGGATTGCTGTAGGTCACTGTTGATAATACTGATAGAAATACAAGAAGATGCCATTTACTTTAGTGCACATTCCGAGTTCTCCATCTTTGGCAGTAAATCCATCCCACAGTATTATTTGCATAGCTTCTTCTTGCATTATTTGCATAGCTTCTTCGTGTAGCTTCTGTTGGATTTGTGTGACTATTATCTGGCTTATGGCTTCTTCAATACTACACACTGTACTGCGATTTGACAGAAATCTTTGTAGTCTTAGTATCGAAGGATAAGCAAACCAAAGCTTCAGTGATAAATGGACAATTCTTCAAGTCATCAACGTATTCTTATTAGATAATCTAAAAATAGTATTCTGCATATTTCAGCAAAGAGCAAAAAGCATCGGTAGGAAGAAAAAATTCGTGAAGCAGTCTATTAGTTTGGGAAGAAGGCGAGGTATTTGCACAATCGGTCGGTAAAATAATTTCATACTAGCAGATATCAGAAAATCAATTGTTATTAGGAACAGAAGGATTTTATTGTGGTATATCCTTTTTGTTTGTCTAATCCAATATTATTAACGTTCATAACAAAGATATTGAAATGAGAAATGGAGTTCAATATCTTAGATTATGCTATTTTTTTCGAATGATGGCTGATAATTTTGATTTAAAGTCTAAAAAAAAAAAAAAAAAAGAGTGAATTTCTAATAAACCATGAATTCTAATACCACTTGGTGAAATTTCAAATATCCAAATATTTGAAATGATCATATAAGAATATTTTGAAGTGATATGGTGCAGACTTCCTCACTTAAAATGAATTAACAAAAGTATTTCCATTTTATCGTGCAGATTGATTAAAATTGATGAAATATGCAAATTATAGAATGCCCAACGGGCCAATGGAAGGTTTCTTAACACGACGTTCGATAGCCGTACTAACGGGCAGTTTGGCATTTGTTGTTATCTATTGGTATCTAAGACGACAGCGAAGTTTGAAATATTCAGCGAGGTCATCCGTTACTGAGTTTCGCGTATATAGCTGTTATTGTCTGTTTAGCCAAAAAGTGAGATGTAGCTGCGTGAGATAAAAAATAAGGCAAATTTTGAAAAATTTCCTTGTTTTTTTATAATATTATTATTTCTGCGGGATTTCATGTGTAATTGACTTCAGTAAACAACATTGATTCAAATGCAATAAATTTAGCTTACCGAATATTGACTTGTGTTGTTATAGCGTGTCTCACCAGAAGTCGATTTCCTTATTTTAGTGAAAACAGAAATAGAAAGATAAATGCAAAGTTATGCAGTCAGAAGAATTTTGATGTTCCGGAAGAAAGCGAATTAGATTCAAAGGAAATTACTGTCGCATCAGCGATGAAGCCAAATGACGATATTACGGACGTGGTGCCAAGTGATAACATTGGAAATGCGGGGCTGAATAGTAACCAGTTTATTAGAAAACGCACTGATGGCGTGTTAATTGCCGAATTGAATAATGATATGATAAAAATGAATGCAGTGAATGATAAATCTGTTTTAAAAATCCCAAGTAATAGTTTACCAGAATCAAGAAAAGATCCAGTCGACAGCTTGTCTCACGCAAATAAAATTTTGGTAAGTTTTATTTTTATTTGTTTGAAATTTATTGACTTTCATAGAAATTAATGCTTATTGTAAAAGATAATCGTGTGAAGCAAATCTGGTGTAGTTCTGTTTGTTGTATATCTCTGTGCTAATAATATCGAATCGCATCATTGATTATTCATAAGTGTTATCGATGACATTTTTAAATATCTTAAAGTATTATTTTAAAGAAACTGGCCGTCTGCATTTTCTTGGAGGTTTTTCCTTTTTTTTTTGTTGTAATTGTTCTATAGATTTGGGATTTTGTCCATTTTTAATTATTTTGGGAAAAAAATTATATGAATGAAATAGATGTAAACTAATATTAATACAGACGTTACGGTACAGCGTTGTTTTTTAGCAAAATTTTATGCATATGAAAAACAATGATGCATAAAATTTAACAATCTGGTTTCATTATAAGTGCGGATTTATTTCCTATAAGTGTTTTATTACCAATACGTGAAATAAGGCCTTGTTATTCATTGAGATCCATTTTACTGTATTATCATTCTGGAGTAGTGAAACAAGCAGTGTTGAAGTTATTGCCAACAGTTGAAAAACAAAGACTGTGGTAAATATGCAATTTTCTTATCGAATTTTACTGAAAGGAAAAAAAAAATATTCGTACTGCAAAAGTTGAATGGTTGTAAACATAAAAAATTGGTTGTGATATGTTTATAATAAGAAAATTGAGATTATTGTAATCGGAGTGCATTTCTTTCATTAATATGATATTAGATCTGAAACTCAAGTTTTTCGAGTACGGAACTTAGTAATTAACTCTTCATGTTCATATAAGAAAGATTTTCCAAGTAATTAGGTTTTGCAGTTAATTATGATCCTTCCACAAAGTAATTTGCTCTTATCACCAAAAATTTCATTTATTTTTGGCATCATTCATATCGCAAAAGTTTCTTAATAAAGTATATCACAAATTTTTGATTCTAA
Source organism: Onchocerca flexuosa (assembly GCA_002249935.1). Lineage (NCBI taxonomy): Eukaryota > Metazoa > Nematoda > Chromadorea > Rhabditida > Onchocercidae > Onchocerca > Onchocerca flexuosa. The sequence continues at coordinate 388,484 of KZ271524.1, forward strand.
AGAATATTTTACCGCTTACTTCAGTTATTATTTCAATAGTTGTATCTATTGTATATCAGTATTTGTCTAGCCCTTTATGTAGAATTATACTTTAGATTGTATTCCTTAGTTGTGGTTTACCATTCACAAAAAAGCAGTAAAACATTAGCATTTAAGAAATTCTTTGTGAGCGTATTGTTGTTATCCGAAGCTAATAATTACGAAGCTTTTTTTATTAAACATTGATTTCTTATTTAGTATTTCTTCAAAAGGCGTCGAATTTTCTGAGTGAATTATCTGAAAACTTTCATAATAACTCAGTCATTTTGACATGAAACATAAATTCAATGCATATATACGCCATAATATATTGAATTTTATTCACTTGTATTAGATGAAGATTTATTTCCAATTTTTGATTATATTTCCCGAATTTATGCAGTGAAAAAGATATGAACAAGTCTACCGGCAATAGTTGATGATGTTTCGGTTTCTAAGAATATTTTGTTTTCAATTAAACATATGAAAATTAATCCACTTTTATCATTTTATTCTTCTAGTTTTCAGTATTTTAAAACCTGAAAAAATTTTGGGAGCTGCAAAATCCTTTTTTTTTTTTTTTTTTTTTTTTTGTTTATAAAATCGTTCAATTCCAGGTCGCTAATGAAGAAGAAACTTCGGGATCTTTTTCGGTCTGGAAAGAATCGGAAATAGAAAATATTGAAGCAAGAAATATTTGTATTACGAGAAAGAGCGAAAATGTTACCAACAAAGGAGGTTCTGATCCAGATATTATCGAGTATAAGCGTCTGAACACACCAAATAGTGAGGTTCATTTTTTTTTTTTTAATCACTGGAATTTGTTTTCATGATTTACTGAAACTCAGAATTTTTTCTGCGTTTTGAACGTTTATTTTTTTCGTATTTGATTGCCTATATATTGGTTACAGCAGCAGCATAACATTTAACTGATAGGAATTTCAATTTTAATTTTATCAGCTAAAAATTTCCTGAACAAATAATGTTTAAAATTTATTGTCAATATTGAAAATTGATATGAGCATATCGAAAGTATTATAAATAAATCAAACTTGTTTATAATCTTTTCTATTAATGAAAATATTTTTTATAGTTTTCTTTGTAATATTTATGAAATGGATGCTACTCAACCAAAAAAAAACCTATAATTATAATAAAATTTGTTGATAGGATGGTTTTCTAAAATATTTCTGATACAGTAATTGTTAAGGCAGATTTAAACTTTCCGTCTTCATAGAAATATTTTTTGTCGAAAATTAACTGTTGATTCTCGAAAAGACTTAAAATAAGAAAAATGTGGGAAAATCAAATCCAAAATTTTCTAATCTTTCATGTCGATGTTATGCACTTGAAGAAAATAGGTTACAAGAAATCTTGCGCTTATTTGCTTCCATCATTTCATTTCAGCTCATACGTACTTCAGCATATCTTTTTTCATTCCTTTTGGGAAAAAAAATTTGGTCGAATTTATAATTTGTAGTTGATTTGATTGGAATTACTTATTGCTGTTGTAACTTGGCTAGGTCAGTAATAGATTTGTGTGACAGAGATGAATTTTGTTGAGAAAGTTTTATTGACTGATGGGAAAATAATTTTTTGTAACAAATCACTAGGTTATTCTTTCTTTATTGGTATGTCGATCTGAACTGTCGAGGTTGCCATTGGATTTTGATGTAAGAAGTCCAAAAGTTGAACTAAACTCGAATTTGACTTGTACAAAAATTTAATTACAATACACCGTACTCTTTTCGATAATCCTTTATTTCTCTTTTTGAGGTTGAGACATTTGAGAAGTTATTCTTGTATTGGTGGGTTTGTCCAGCTATTCTAGCTCAGATTTCATCTCTCTTTTGGTTTTAATATTAAATATAGAATAAGTCTCAACATTCGACTTCTTTGCTGTCAAAGAAAAAATGACTTTCTCATCATCACTAGTATGAAGTAAATCGGCGGGATGACTTCTACTTGCTTCTAATGATTGTTGTTTTTCGCGAGCTCTTTCTGCTTCTTCCCGCAATATTTGCTGCAATCGTTTTTCGTCATTATGTATTGATCGAACGCCATATAATGCTTTCTGAACTCTTTTTGATCATTCCATGCAGTGAATCAACCTTTTTCTGTTTGATCAATGTGACATTTGCCAGATTTCCCAAGATAAACAACAAAATCTGTTAAAGTATGCCATTCTGTTGAATTCATATGTTTATGCGTTTTATTACGAATATATTCCTGGTGAACTTCACTAGCACGAACGCGTTTTGTACCAAAATTATTTCGCAATATCTTCAAAAAATTATTTTCAAATTCTTCATTATATTCTTTCAAATAAGGTGTTAGGATTTTCAGCAAATAATAGAAATTGTTGTTGATGAGTCCTACTTGTTAAATATTTTGAAGCCATTTTGATCTCGGCACTGTTTTTTGCACATCTGGCAAAACCATCTCAGTTTTTGCAAGCCTTTTGATTTGCATCGATTAGCAATTTCTTTCGCTGTCCCCTTCTTATACTTGCCCATTATTTGCGCAACAAATGACAGATGTGTTAAGGGAAAAAAGTCTGATCGGTTTGTAATTTGCACTGGGAAAAAAGTCTGATCGGTTTGTAGTTTGCACTGGAGTTCTTGATGTGGTAACTCCACTAAATCAACAATAGCCTTTGAATTTATATGATATTATAAATAATATCGCACTTTACAATAGCAATAATAAAAATGAGCAATTACGATGAGTATAAAGAAAACTGCTGAATTATCGCTCGTTTTGATCGGATTGTCGAATTGTACTTCTTGAAAAGGTGATTGTAGTCCTTCAGATCTATAGTAACCATTAAATCATTTGTGTTAGAAGAAAATGAGAAAGCACATTTTAAGGAGCGCCTAAACTCAGTATCAAAACATACGTAAGGTAGTGCTGAATTGTCGTGCTTGGTCGAACTGACGTAGAGAATTATAGAAAAATTGTTCCTCTCGAAAACTGAACTTATATAAAAAGTAGCGACTCTTCTCCAAAATTCTGATCTTATATATCCTTCCGTGGCTCCTCCTTCTTTCTTAATTGTCGCCTCGTGATTGGTCGACCTTGTTTTGTTAATTGAAGCTTTTGGCGGTAAACATGTTTATGATTTTGGCGGAAGACATGTTTATTCTTTGTTAATAAACAAGTTTCCCCTTTTAGTGGTAAAGAGGGAGGAAAAAATCACAATTTCGTTTTTTAAAGATTAAACTCAAAAAAATTCACAGAAGTAGATATTATCGGACTCAAATTTCAGAGAAACTCCAGAAATTATAAATTGCAGTAAATATTCAAAATCTTGACATAATGGCAGGAATTGTTGGTAAAATCTGAAAGATGACTTATTATAAGTAAAGACTGTCAAAGGTCAACAAGCACGAAGATAGTCAAAAGGACCAACAAGCCAATAAACATGTTTACCTCCAAAACGCTTCGATTTACAGACAAACAAGGCGAATGACCAATCATGAGGCGAAGTGTTGAAGACCAGAAGAAGAGAAGGAGCCTCGAAAGGATTTAAAACGTTCTGATTTTGGAGCAGACTCAATTTTTTATACCAGCACAGCGACAGTTTTATAACGACTCAGACTGACGCAACGATAACAGCAAATCTACAATCAAGAAGTTTTTTTCTATGAGCAAAAAGAATTCATCTCCGTGACAGTTCAGTAATCAACTTTTCCGACAGTTAACCAAAATGATAAACATGTTTACCGCCAAAAGCTTTAATTAACAAAGCAAGATCGACCAATCACGAGGCGGCAAATTGAAGGTCAAGAAAGAAGGAGCCACGAAAGGATATATAAAGTTCGAATTTTGGAGAAGAGTCACTACTTTTTCTACAAGTTCAGTTTTCGAGAGAAACAGTTTTTCTACAACTCCCTACATCAGTTCGACTCAATACGATAGTTCAACAAGGACTACAGTCACCGTTTCAATAACAGTTCGACAATGCGATCAACACGAGCGATAATTCAGCAGCATTCTCTATACTCATTGTGTATTGCTCATTTTTATTGTTGCTATTGTAAAGTGCGATATTATTTATAATATCCAAGGGCTATTGTTGACCTAGTGGAGTCACCACATCAAGAAGAACTCCAGTCCAAATTACACAGCAACAATTGTTACTATTTGCTGAAAATCCTAACACCTTATTTGAAAGAATATAATGAAGAATTTGAAAATAATTTTTTGAAGATATTGCGAAATAATTTTGGTACAAAACGCGTTCGTGCTAGTGAAGTTCACCAGGAATATATTCGTAATAAAACGCATAAACATATGAATTCAACAGAATGGCATAATTTAACAGATTTTGTTGTTTATCTTGGGAAATCTGGCAAATGTCACATTGATCAAACAGAAAAAGGTTGATTCACTGCATGGAATGATCAAAAAGAGTTCAGAAAGCATTATATGGCGTTCGATCAATACATAATGACGAAAAACGATTGCAGCAAATATTGCGGGAAGAAGCAGAAAGAGCTCGCGAAAAACAACAATCATTAGAAGCAAGTAGAAGTCATCCCGCCGAATTACTTCATACTAGTGATGATGAGAAAGTCATTTTTTCTTTGACAGCAAAGAAGTCGAATGTTGAGACTTATTCTATATTTAATATTAAAACCAAAAGAGAGATGAAATCTGAGCTAGAATAGCTGGACAAACCCACCAATACAAGAATAACTTCTCAAATGTCTCAACCTCAAAAAGAGAAAAAAAAAGATGATTATCGAAAGAAGTACGGTATATTGTAATAAAATTTTTGTGCAGTTCAAGTTCGAGTTTGGTTCAACTTTTGGACTTCTTACATCGAAATCCAATAGGAACTGTTCGATCGATATGAACGATAAAGAAAGAATAACTTAGTGATTAATTTGTCTGGATATTCTCTCATATTGTTTGTTACGAAAATAGTAATTTATTTTTAAGAATAGGAAATACGGAAGTTAATAACATTACCGTATGTGGGACAACTATAGTCCAAACTGTTAAACAACTGGTAAAATTTTTTTTTTAGTTTTTCAAATTTGAAAAAGTCGCAATTTCCACCTTTCATCATTTACTTGAATTAACCTATGACAAGTGTCAGATCGCTGAATCTTTGATCACTGATATGTCGTACTGTCTTCCAGTTGCTCGGAGCCCCCACACTATTGATTCTTAGTTTCTCAAATTAGAGAAGGTCATAGTTTTCATCTTTCACCCATTTCAAAATTCAACTTTAGTATTTTTTGATGTTCAGTTTCTCCCAAATACCAAAAAATAAAGGTTATAAGATTATATCGGAAACCATTAAGAAAAAAATTTTCCAATCAATTTGAAAGGTATCGGGTAAAAAGACAGTCGCGGTAGATGTTCCAAACAAAAAACATCAAGTCCACAAAGGAACATTCTCCTACTCATTTGTGAATTTCCTTATCATTTTGATAAGAGTTCGTTGTTGTGCAATTTAAATTTGACGTATTGCTTCTTACTGTTTTTTTTTTTTTTTTTTTTTTTTTTTTTTTTTTTTTTTTCTATATATGAATGCTTTCAAAATTCGTTAAAATATAATTCTTTCATTCGGTAATGTTTATCTTTACATTTATTCCTTCTGATTGAATGTTTGCAAAAAATTCAAGGTATGACCATGAAGGATATCAACATATAATTTTACTTGAGACAAGTATGTTGCAAACAGCTATCAAGAGACTTTGTAAGTCGGTCATAAGTCTTGCTTCCTAATTTAATCATAATAAAGAAGAGAGAGTAGTAGTAGAAGGGAAATGAAGTATAGAGTTTATGAAAAATTGATATTTAGGTATACAAGAGAAATTAGACTCAGTTGGAGTTTTTAGGATTCAAGAATAACTTCAATTCTTTGTATTATTTATGATTTTTTTAAACTGATAGAGATTGAAGCATATTTTCACAGTCGCCTAATTTTTATATAGAATCGTGTATAATTTATGGATAGAATTACTGAGAAACCGAGTCTTCTGCTTTGAAAGCTCATTGGTGTAGTTCTGAGCCGTTTAATTTTGTTAATACCAGTCGCTTGCTGCATTGTTTCACTTTTGCCAGTTAGTGGAAAAAGTTTTTCTAAGAAAATATGATCTTTAAATATTACAAGTAAAATTCTATAATTTGGATGGGAAGTTTTTAAGTAATTTTTGGCACTAAATATTAAAAAGATGCATAAAACTGAGAATTCGTAAAGGTATTTAGCCATCATACTTCATTGTATTTCACCGAATAAGTTAAATAATATCTTTATTTTATGATTTTATCGGACAAGTTTCATGAGTGCAGGTATTTATGAGAATAATTATCAGTCGTCGCAATGAACACATTCTCCGTTTCCTGTATGTTAACACTAAGAATGCCATAAGAATCATTTTTTTTATATTATTGGAGATTTTACTGATTGAAAACGAAAACCTTATGATTGTCCACAAGCAAACATTTATGATTAATTTTTCGTCTTAAAAAATTTTGTTAGATTTTTTTACGCATGAAGAACATTAATTATTTTCCTTAGAATTTTACCAATTTCGTTTTTGATTTCAAAAGGTCTTGATGTTTATTTTTTTCTTAATATTTTTTTTTGAATCTAAAATTGTAAGGCAGATTTTATTTATTTATCATGTCCTTTTTCTTCCTTACCGGTAAACTTGAAATCTCTTTTTGCATTGTACAAGCATACAGCCCAGATCACACTGTTATTCTGAGGAAAAAAAAATCAACAATCGAATGTTAGTTAATCAGAAAATAATGAGAGCATATGCAAATTTGAAAATCCAAATTTCGCGAAATTTCCCGCACAATATTTGAATCAATTACTGTAGTTCTCTGTTATTTGCACTCATTCATATAACAGTCACTGATGATCACATTTCTGTCCATTTCTATGTGAATACAGAGTGTAGATAAGTGTTAATTATTAGCATTATATGAATTTCAAGCTTTTTGATTTGATGACATTTGTCTCTTTTTTCTGTCTGAGGAAATTTTGCAGGATTTAATTTGTACAGTGTCATGCTCCTCCTATTTCCTGATTAACCGCCGAATTTGTGTGTCATTTAAGGTAGCGTCGCTGTATATGCTTGTATAATTGCAGGTGTAAACACTCTCCCCATCATTTTGTTTCATGTACGATCATTCCACTCCTTTTGTTCTATCTCCGGGATAACAGTAACGAGTAATAAGTTCATGTGGAATATTTAGGAGGAAGTAACGTGTCTACGTGCGTAGGACAAGCAAGCTTCTTTTCTAAGATTTCTTCTCCAGGTTGACAGGAGAGTTTTCCAACTTTTCTGAGTTGACAAGAGAAGGTTACAGTCAGCTTGCTGACATACTATCGTACCCTACAATAGAAAACGGCAATCACATGGTGTTTTATATGGTTTGGAGAATGGCGCCAAGAAGTTTGGCACGGTGCCACTATCAACGTCCATGCCATATGCAAAATGACATATGTTTCTCTTCCGATACCGAAATTGATAGTAGAGTGGAAAGGAGAGAAAGAGAGAGCTAGAAGAGAAAGTGTGTATTATGAATGGAAGATGAAAGAAAAGAGATGATACACGTGGATGTAGGGTGTGTCATCAAATGTTTGTTGTCAACCCATACTCCATCTGATCTTCGCTCTTTTTTTGCCCATTGCCTAATGAGCGTCTATGTGCTGTCGCCATCGGTGTGTGTGTGTAGTCAGTTATGTGTAATGTCTGTCTGCATTGTAGTATGTAGGGTGGACCATCACTACCCATCCACACTCCTGCATTCATTCATTCATGCAGCGTTGCATTGCGTAATAGCGTGTGATGCACGCTGCGTGCTGACTGTTACGTTGCAAATTGTGTATGTCAGATCTTGTCTCTGTGTACACAGATGGTTGAATTGCAAAAGTTTTGTGTGTAGAGAAGAGGTTGTAGGGCGTAGGGCGCTTTCGCGGTCGTGCTTTAAACTCTTTGCAGTAGTCGTTGAATTATTTCGGGGAGTTTCGTTTAATACTGCTACTTTTACCATTGCACATATATTATTTGCAGGCTTTTGTAACTGTTACTTCTGCCCTAAAAGGGCTTACGGTCATTGTTTTCGGAATCTACCACTTCTCCCATTGTTGCCGGTTTCATTTCCGGAAATTTACTGAAGCCTCCTTATTCTATTATTTTTGAGATTTGTTGATCTCTTCACAGGAGAGAGAGAATTACTGAAATTGCTGCACACCTGTATTGTTTGATTCATTAACGTATAGGATATGGATCAGGTGGTTATCACAGCCACATCAACTACCTCGTTTAATAAGAGTTCTCAAAGTGGCAGAAATTTTCATTACTCTAATACTGTTTATCCACCGGTTAGGTCTTCGTGCTTAGATTCTGAGAAATCATGGCTGTCGAATCCCCATATGGATCCTCTTTTTTTATCGACAACTGCTACTGCTAGCTCGGCGGCACCTACAATTCCGACACAGATTCTACCATCATCGCTTATTCCAGCAACATTATTTTACCCTCTTCAAAATATTCCCTTAAATCCATCCGTAATGCTACAGCGTCAACCTACTACAGTATCCACTGTTAGCAATTGTACATCTAAAACTTTATCCGGTTCCGGACGGTCCAGTATTTCATTAAATGCGGATATTGTCCCACCTTCTACCTGGGTTGGTTTGTTTATTTTGCTTTCTTTTTTTTTTTTTTTTTTTTTTTGAAAGCATCTTTATCCATCTTTTTGTTTAAAATTGCTTGTGTAACTTCACTGAAACATTCATATTTTTAAACTCATTGCTCTTATCCGTGGGACTGCTTCTAAAATTTTATCTATGCTCTTTTTTTTTTAATCATAGTCTATCTATAAGTTAATCAGCAACATTTAAATATACAAAAAAGGACAAGTGACCTTTTAATAAAACGATTTTTTGATTACACATATTTCAATAACACTATGATTTAATTATCTAGCTTTAGTAATTCTTCTAATTGACAAGATTAGCTAATGTAAGAAATTATTCACCTTTTTATAAAGTATCAACTACGCCGTTTTGTTTTTCATTCATTAATTCGTCTACTCGCTCGTATGACAAAGAAATTTTGATATCTAATTGTAAGTAATTAATCGTTGATTCTATAATACAACGCCAATTAACAGACATTGATTATACATATGGCATATTAGCAAATTAAGTTGGGTATTACCCATGAATAGTTTGTCATTGCGGTACTTTTCCAAACAGATGTTTAGTTCATTTTCCAAACTTCTAAAACAAATATGATAAAAATTATAGACCAGTAAATTTTTTTTTTATAATTTGCTCTAAGCAGAACATCTTAATCATAAGATTTATTACTTTTAGGGATCTCAAGATAGTGGACGAGCAACCGGAGGCTTGGCTTCATCACTGAGCCCGGCTGATGACATAGCAACAAGAGGGAGTCCGGAAGTGCGATCTATTTATGAATTTGAGATACCAAATACATTAGTTGGATTAATCATTGGTATTAAGGGCAAAACTATAAAGGTTCTTATTCATTCATTTAAATGTTATTTATTAAAGTTTGAATATGAAGGAAAGATTGTTGTATGATAGGGTTGAATTTGAGCATAATTTTGGAAACAGCTTTTTTGGTTCTCTCACATTTTTGTATATCGTCTTGGTTTCCTTTAAGATTGTTCGTTTTCAGGAATTATGTCTTCGTACGGAAGTGAAAATGATTATAAGGCCCCATCATACACCAGAAAAGGTAAACTCTTCTTTTCCTCTTAGATCTAAAACTCCAGAGAATTACGCTATTCAGAAATTATATTTGGATTTTAAATTTTATACCACCCATGTCATAATTTTGTTTAATGTTTTTATAATCATTTTTTATTGAAAGTTTGTTTTGCCACTTTTATATATTTTTTTCTTATTTCAATTTTCGTAATAGGAGAAATTGCATTTTTTCACTTCTTTCCTTTCGCTAAACCATTTTTTCCTTCCATATTTCTCTTTATGTTTTTCTCTTTCTTAGATTTGTCTTTATCATGACTTGCAACAGAGGTAGTAATTATTTCATGTATGGCTTTGTCCACCATCAATTTCTCACAATATACTGACTCAAAATTTTGCGATGTTATTTTTGGAAATTTTTATAGATTCGAAGAAGAGTTTTATAAAAATAAGATTATTTACTTATTTTTTGTGATTGTGATGATATTTGGAACGGAAGATCCATTTAAATGATCTGTGTATTGTCTATTTTCTTTGATATCACTAATTGCAGCTAGAAACCCACCAAATTTGTGCTGTGGAAGGATCGCGCGATAATATTAATAGATGTCTACGAATGATGAGGCGCCGTTTTCCAGTTGCTCGTTTTCCGGAATTGAATTTAAGGCCAGTACTACCACCACCATTTCCAGACCCGCCAGCAGCACTTTACGCTCTAAGGCCAGTACAGGTAATTTGCTTTTTCTTTTGAGAAATTTTCATCTGAATTCGAATTCGATAGAACTTTTTCCTTATTTGGCTTTTTATATCGACACCCATGCAACTGCCGTTGGGGCTTTGGAGCATTCTACAACAGTTTAAAATTAGTGGGCTTGAAATTTGAAGGGATGAAAAACTCATATGAACCTCTGCAATTTAGCATGCTTTCTTTAAAATATTGTAATACTAGTTTCAATGATATTCTCATTAATCTCAATGCTTTTTAACATATTACAAGTGAATAGTTTATGGAGAATGAGCTTTATGTTTTCCAATTTCAAAATGTTGAAATAGTAGAAGAATTCAAACTTGGAGAGAATGAAATCGCAAATGAAAAGGAGATATTTGTCCATTCGGTAGAAAATGAGAGGATCATTCATTATATATAAATTTTAGTAGTTTGTAATTTGAAACATACTAAACAACTTAAAATATTTCGTAGTTTTTCTCTCCATATGGTACATAGTTTTCGTCTTGGAAAAGAAAGGGTAATTGATCATAGGTGATAAGATCGGGAAGTGTCAGAAGGCGGAGTTAGGGAGCGCCAGGCAGAAGAATAGTTGAAATGAATACTCTTTCGTCATCTGTATAAAATTTCTAATGCCATTTCAACGGACAGGATGCGTTTTTAGTTAACGATAAGGATGAAGTAGTAGTGGCGTAGTATGAATGATGTTTAACAACTGTTGCTACATAAGTTGTGCAACTGAAATGCATAGATATAAATTCACACAGAGGCGTATTCTGATAACTAATGTTTCTGTATAGCACCACATGTATGGTTTCAAAGAAGAAATTAAAATTTATGATTTAATTTTGATGGGAAAGATATTCTTACACTGAGAGTACATTTCAAATTAAAATCAAAAATTCAATTCTAACTGAAGTATTCTTAAGACAAACTGTTATTCTGAATAGTGATTATTAGTTTATTCATTTGATATGCATATTTATTCGAAATATAGGTTAAAATAAACAACGAGTCATATGATCACAAGAAGTAATTAGATACAGTCACCTATTGTTTTTAGTATTATTCAGGATAGTGTCTCAAGTACCATCCTACTCCTTTCCTCTTTTTCATTTCCAAAATATTAGTGAGGAATAAATATGAATGGATAATTTATAATAAAGTTTTTTTTAAAAAAATCAATTATGAAAAAAGCATGCTTATCTAATGCAAAAAAAAATTGTTCACTTGTTTGATCATTAAAAAACAACCGTATAATTGTATTATAAGATTTTCTGAAATTCTCGAAAAATGAGCAATATAATTGAGAAATCCATGAAAAATGGAGAACTGCAACTCAGTATTTTAGCTCTGAAGAAGGCATGAAAGGTTCGAAAAAATAGTGTTATTTGGGAAATGATAATTGCTTTTACAGTTGACACTGCCGGAGGGTGAACGCTGTCGAGTAATTTGTTCAGCCGTCATTGATGTAGGCCATTTCTTTCTTCAACAACCGCAACATCCAACATTTAATGCACTGCAACGACTAGATTATTATATGCTTGGCGTCTATATGCAGTCAGCAGGTGTACCGGATTTGCCAAAACCAGTAGATGGTTGGTATCGTTTTCCATAATTTGACATCGTGAAATATGCCATTCTACGAGAAAAAGAAGCAAATCAAATTATAGTAAATTGAAGCTTATTATATTTTTCTCTTTCAAAGATTTTTTGTAACTTGTGAAAATTTTCAGTCGATAAGTTATGTGTTGCACCAGCTTTCGATGGTTGGTATCGTGCTGTAACACTTGATTATTATCAGGAAGAGGATGAAGTTATGGTGAGGTATGTAGATTATGGTGGCTATGGTCGTCTTCCAAGAAGCGATTTACGCCAAATAAGGTTAGTCAATCAAGAAATATGCAAGATAAAAGGTTTCCTTCTATTAAAGTTGCATGAAATGCGCCTTTTCATTAAAGATCATTTTCTTTTTGAAATTTGAGAATGTAACAAAAAATGACTTTTGCTGTGGAGCATTGAGCTTATCTATATGTTCGCATAATATAAGCTTCATTTTCACTTACGAAGTAGTTTCGAATTTTCATATTTTATTGATAAAATGTCGAATTTGAATTCTTTCGAGAGGATTTCGGGAATTTTTAAATATTATTCTCCAAAATCTTAATTTTGATAGTCTGGTAAATGATTCTGGCATGAATATTAACAATGATAATGACAGGATGATGGTTCGTATTAATGACGATAAAATGGCTCGATTTTTCTCAATGCAATTTTTATTTTAGTTATTTCCAATTTTCGTTCTCTAAAATAATAATTGGTTTTTACAGAACTGATTTTATGACGCTACCGTTCCAAGCTATTGAATGTTATCTGGCACATGTTATGCCCGCAGATGGTATCATTTTCATTTTTTGGGGAAATGTGATGGAAAAGGAAGGGGAAAGCAAAAAGCTTGTTGAACTTTAAAGAGTATACATTTTGCAGTGATCATCTCTTTTTCCATACTGTGGTCTATTAATGAGTTTATAGGAAGGTCTCAAAAAGTTGAGAATATAAATTGCAAGAATGCCAAGTTAGTGGTGCATTTGTTGTGAAAGGCTTAAAATTTGGTTATAGCTGTGGAAGGAATAGATCCTTTATTCACATAGTAGTAATCGAACAATATAAAATTGGCAGTGCAGTAGAAAATGAGGCGTGTAGTGAAGTAAATTGGGTGATGTCGATTGGGTTTTTGGAGAATATTTTGGGAGCTTGGACAGGAGTAACGTAACTTAAGATCGTCCAGTCAGCGCGAAACCAATTCGAAAGAATGAATAAGGGAAAAAAGAGTCGTTTTTTTTTTTTTTTAGAATTTAGTAGGGGTATTTTAAATGTTAAGAATTGAGCATGTTGGGATATAATACAATAACAAAAAATTGTGAGAAAAGAATTGTTCACAAAGAAAAAAATGTTACGACAGTTTAATTGAATACAAAGATGGTTACGGTTATATAAGCACAAAATTAATAATTTTATTAGTTGTAAACGGAAACTTCTAGATGTGGTTGTAAATTAGCATGGGAAGTAGCACACAATGAGAAATAATTTTACAGATAATGATTCATTAAAAAATTTTAGAAATTTTTAAGGATTTGATTATATAATTTTCTATAATAATTAATTTTAGTTGCGAATTAATTTCGGTTTTCCCTGAAGCATTATTGAGTGTTTTGTTTCTTTATTTATTTTTGTCAGCATATTTATGCATAACTTTTAAGGAACAACAAAATGGTCTGATGAAGCCTTGGAGTTATTCCAGTCATTAATAGAAGGTCGTACGTTGGAATGTTATGTTGTCGGTTATCATATTGAAGATTCAAGACCATTTGTTGAAATATTTGCAACTGATGAGAATAATAAGGTTTATTTTCTTAATTTCATAGGACAGTTGTCATCGAAGTTGGTAGTTGGATTTTTTAAAGCTTGAAAAAAGTTACAACGAATTAAAAATTGGGATGTAAATAATTTGGTATTTTTTTAGGTGGATCGAATTGATAGTGCCCTATTAGATGCTAACCTTGCAAAAGCCTGGGATCCGTCGAAGGTTAGACCGGTGCTTCCAAAATCAGTACCACCATTAACAACCCCATTTTTGGTTGGTCGTATTGGAAATGAAATTTTCGTCGCAGAATGAAGATCAAAAAGAGTATAAATTAGTTCATTTATTAAAATGATGCAAAAAAATTGTTTTTCTGGGAGTATCCTCTTTTTATTAATTGATTATCGGTAATTCCTTGAGGATAGAGATTTTTCATTTTTTTTTTTTCAATTACTAAAAAAAAATCAAGGAAATAGATTTGTTGAAAATTTTTCCGGAGCAGTTGTACAGTTTTCAATTCTAGTTCATTTTTCGATGAAATATTTCTAAATTCCCAATGGCTATAATAATATTTCACATTACCGAAAATCTCTAGATTTTGTTTCATTTTTTCAAATTTTTATCTCTCTTTGAATACTATCTTTGTTGGTTTTTTGTTTATCACAATATATTCGAAATACGGAAAACATAGAGAAAATGTCCTTTCATTTTTTGATCAGGTATATCTTCTTTTTTTTATTCTGCGCATGTTTGTATACATTTTCTGCATTGTGCTATTTTAGTCGAATGTAGTGCTTCTCTCTCTCTCTCTCTCTCTCTCTTTCCCGCACCTTTGCCCTTTCCTTTGTGGAGTAATTTTCTCTTTTTCTAATTTTTTTATTTGTTTCATTTTTCGAGAATCTGCAAATTTTGGTTTTGAAATAGTTTCTTCATGTTATTATCCTCATGGGTTGTTTCACTCTCTATCTGTCTTTGTTTCAATTCTTACTTTCCGTTTCTTTTACCTAACAACTATTTATTTTCTAAGATATGTACTATAGTGCAAGAAATTATGTATCGCTTTCATCGCAGATGTATTCTTTCTATATGTATATTTCTGTTTTGTATTACCATTGATATTTTGTTTCAGGTTCTTACGAACCATTGTTTCGCTGATTTCAGAAAGGAACTATCAAAATAATCTTTTGCTAGAACAAACTGATTTTTTTGGCGGTGATTTTTTTTTTTTTATCTCGCTTAATAACGAACTGATGTTAGTTAGTTGTGTTATGAATCATTGCGCAAATTGTGATTTGAAAAATTTTTTAGGAATATTAGCAAGGTTGACACTCGCAAAATTAAGTCCTTGTTTTTGGAGAGTGCAATTGTCCGGATGTATAGAACTTTAATTTAGATTATCTTTTTGCTCATGACAACCGGTGCTTCAGTAAGAAAAAAAAAAAAAAAAATGAAGCTAACGACTGTAACAGACGAATATAATAGAAATTCGCTTTTTTTTTTGGCAGATTGCTCAGATTTAAGATTCCGGATATCAGTTGATATCCCCTATCCTGAATAAAAATCCAATTGATGGATTTTGGCTTTTACTTCGCCTTGACTATCGTTTTGACTGTGTGTGTTAAACACCGGTATTTTTTGTTTACATGCTGTTTCAATTTGAATACTGTTTTGAATCAATCCAATTTCGGGTTTTAAATCAATCTAATATCGGTATTACTATATATTTTCTTTGTGTTTCTCTTACTGTTTCTTGGGAAATTGTTTGCTGTTTATTTCCTCAATTTTCATTTCTTTGTTTCATTCTTTTTAAATAGTAATTCTACCTTATTTTTTCTGGGTTTTCTTTATGATTTTTTCCTTTGCTCGTAAATTAAATAGGCTTCTCAAAACGTTTGGTTTTGTCGCACTTGCTAATTAATCAGAAAATATATGTCAGGATCCGAACTGAAACATCGAATTAAGGAGATCTATGATAACAATAGATTAATACTACAGTCGAATTGAACATTTTTGAAACAAGCATCGAACATAACTGAACTAAACAAGGCCACAGGAGACTAATAAGGGTTATAATTAGTACATTTTAGTGGGTTCCTTTGAGAGATCCGTAAATAACTTGCAGTGACTGCGGTTTTCTATAAGTAAAATGGATTTGTAGGATTTCCATGAGCATAACTTTGCATTATCTCTTAGAGCTCTTTTCTGATTGGAAAAAAATAGTCAGCTGCACATAAATACAGAAACTTGAGATTCAGGAATTTCTTAGCTAAAATTAATGCATGCTGCTTTATTAACTCTATGAAGAGGCATAAAAACAGTTATAACCACAATAAATGATGGAATACATCTGTACAAAATGCATATATATACATAAAAGTATATGATAATTAGTAATGCTTTCCTATAAAAAACAAATGATTTTATTAATCAGACTTTGTCCTTATTTTTGAGCTTTTTATCAGTGCTCAGTGCATCGCAGGATTTCAAAAATGGTTCATCGGATAAATCGAACTTTGTGTAGCTGTCATTGGATCATTGCCACTACCGTGGTAGTGGTGATGGTGATATCCCGGTTGAAACAGCGGGACTTGAACTGAAATGAAATGATTGGAATAACTGATGAAGTGGATGAAAATAAATTGGAAAGGAAAAAGAAATATGAAATTACAGAACATCTTTAACATATAAACATAGCTCGCATCGGTTAAATTACTATTAAGAATAAGAATTCTCTAAAAAACTATTCTATATTTGTATATTTTGTTTGTAGTTAACCGATTAAAGGAAAAAGTAAACAGAAAATTACCGAACATTTGGGACATACAAATATAGCTTGCACCAATACCACAAGAGTAAGCACAGTTAGCCGAGAGCTAATATTATATATTAATATCAGTGGGAAGGATGCAAAACTAACATTGATATGTTTGTTGCTGCATATTCATTTCAGGTTGCTGTGCATAATAAGCCACTCCGTTATTCGGATATTTCATCGAATGTATATCATATTGCTGTGTCGTGGAGCATTCTACCAATGATTGAGACGGGAACCGTGGAAAAATGGATGACTTGTTTTGGTGATTATTGTAATGATTATAGCAATGACCGAATCTTGGATACTCAATTCCATTATATATCCTTGTATTATCCTGTAAGAAAAAAACAACGAATGATTTCCAATAACTCCATTTTGAAGAATTATTAATATCGACTTATTTCTTGACTAATTCTACTGATTCCGCCATTCCAGATGCTAAAGGGATTAGCTAAAGTTTAAAAGAAGAAGACATAAATAACTTTTTCTAAAACAAAGTACCATATGTGAGAGTGTCGCATTATTTGTGGAAACATGACATCCGTTGTTAAATAAATTTAGTAGCTGCTGTTGTTGATGACAAGAATGATGGTACTGTTGAAAATGCGTAACCGGATAATATTGCTGTTGTTGTTGTGGCTGATGTAGCTGTTGACTAGATACTGTTGCTAATGCTGGAACTGCAGTTGTATTGCTGTATACATTACCGTCATTAACACTACTGCTGCCACCGTTGATATTATTATTGCCGACTTGTGATGATGTTGGTGGCATAGCAGTGGTGCTACCGATACTACTCGTACTGCTACTGCTACTAGCATTCCTTGTACACAGCAACGAATTTTCCTGTACCATTATTGGGGATGCTGGTACTGCTAATGCTGGTGTCACTGCGAACCGTTGCGATTGATCGCCTGAAAATGTATTGATTACTAAATCACTTACCAAATATCTCCTCTCCAATGATTTACTATTCCGCATATTTAAAAAGTCATTCGAAGCAGGTTTTCAGGGTCGTGCAAATTGCTATGATGAAAGGAATGCACTTTCCGAGGTAACTGTATTAAGCAAAGATCATGCAGATTAGGCAAAATTTAAGCATTGAACTGATAAGAAACAAAAACGAAATATCACTGGTTACAAGTATACCTACTTAAGCAATATCACTTACAAGATGGTGTAAGAGCGCTTTGTTGAGGTGTCACAGCTGCACTATGTGAATCATAAAATGAATTTGTGGAACATCGAGCGGATGCTGATAGATGTGCTGGAGATACTGCATTATTAGGTGTGCCGCAGGTAGCTGACATAGGTGAAACTATCTGAAAAGAATTTGTTGTGTAAGCATGTCTGTAATATTCTGTTTCACGTTCATCCTTCGTAAAAAAAATTAGGAAATTCTATAAACTCTCTGATACCTGATTCAACTTGTCGGATTTTTAACCGAACTTTCTCGTTAACTTCAGATTTCAATTACAATACCATCATATGATATTTCCTTGTTTCCACATTACAAAAGAAGCTTCGAAATCTAATCTGGCTTCACTGCTTATTTATCATTTGCTATCATTCAGGAAAAAACATACCGAACTGCTTACGGAATGCACTTGAAGCATTTCGGTTTCCGCAGCTAACTTGGACGACTCTTCGTCGCAACGATTAACCAATACTCCTTCTAGACAATTTCCTCCAAGATCATCCAGTGAATTGCTCTGCAAAGAACAATGAACTGTGTAATTCCATAATTCAAAAACGAATGAGAGAAAGATCAATATCATAAACAGCATAAACAAGAAAAAATTTCATTTAATTTCAAGAACAAATTTTAGAATCTTTAACTTTCTATCTACATAGAAGAATGATCACAGAACCTACAACCGATTGTTTTTTTTCGAACGAAGAGTTTCATTTGGATCACAAAATTTTTGATTAAAATAGAACTCAAATCTTTTTACGTTTCAGCTATTCCAAATTATAAAAAATATGACTGCATTTGTAACTTTGTATTTGTAACTTTTTTTTTTTTTTTTGGAAAATTAAGATATAAAATTTAATATAAAATTATTCATTATCAGGTTTATTAACCATGTTCTAACTCAAACTTCATCAATATGTTTCACTTTTTAAAAAAATTTGCCTAAAATGTTTAAAGTTAAAAACATCGATAGAAATACCGGTCCAATTTGATCCATCAAATCTTTCACATGTGATTCAGCTAACTCTGGCATTGATGACAAATTGTTCATTTCTTCGGAGATGGTGGAAGCTCCAGATTCCTGCGCTTGTGATGTTGTTGGTAATATAGAACTGCCCAATTTTGCTTGATCATACTGTTCGGCTTTTTCTAATTCAGGGACAATGTAGTTCATCTGCTGCATCTCCTTAGTCATTGATTTGTTGGACTACAAAGGATATATTGTTCCTATCAATCAAAATATGTCCAAATTTAATGCTGAAATTTTAAAACTAACATTCAAAACACTGCAAACGATAGAAAAGCAAAATCAGTTTACAAGTAATTCATTAAAAATTATTTTACGTAACAAATTTGGATTTCTTACATCATCCCCGCCATTATAACTGTTTGTTGGACAATAAGGCACTTGTTTTGATATCATAGTCGAATACTTGAATGAATTAGTAATTTGTATTGGAGAAGCATTATTCTGAAACATTTCTGGTTCTTTCCCATGATATATATTACGTGGATTGTTCATGATGGCCATGTGCGCGTATTGTGTCCATCCATCACTACCTTCAAATGGTCGTTTTCGAATCTGAAAATGATATATTGTTGAAAGACATCACAATATCTTATTTTTCTCATTTATAAAATGATCAGCTTTTTTTGAATTTTGTTTTATTCCATATTAGAATAGTTTTCATTGAAATATTAAACATTTGAAATTCGGGAACTTACATTTGGCTTACAAACTGACATGGATGGATAACTTGGTGCGAAAGGAGCTGTAGTCCTTAATGATTGTACATAGCCAGGATAATTCTGTGATGAGGAAAGAAGCTGTGGATGATGATGACTATGAGACTGGGTTATCGACGAAACCATTTCCCGAGGTTTCACTTGCTGCTCCATGTGTTGTTTCATTGCTGCTTCCAAATATCTGAAATTCCTCGAGATCTAGAATTCTTCTCTCTCTTTCTCTCCTAAGTTAAAAATTAACTGAAGACTTCTAAGAACAGAAAGCCCTTCTGACTGAATATTATTTCCAAAAAATACCAAAAAAAAGTAAACTTGTCTTGATAAAATCAACAGAAATTGTTCTTCGCAAATCACAACATTAACATATCGAAAAAAGAGAAGATAATTGCAACACCGATGTTCTTGAAGATAGTCATGAGTTATGAAATTCGAAACTCAAAGATATGCAAATTTCCTATTAAAAACATAACTCATAGTTTATATTGCAAGTAAGCCAATCAATCCCATTTAACTCTTATGATATGATACTAGTCTCTAACTGATTAATTACTGAGGTGAGATGAAAGGATTAAATAAAAAGTCATACTAAAAAGGTCTTCTTTTTGCCTGAATGAAGTAGTCCCCGAACAAGCACTGATAAAATGCTCAAAAAACCGAACAACCTTTGACGATATTTTTCCATTTCGGCTCTTTCTTTCTTCAGTCGTTCTATTTGAGCTTTCTCTTGTCTTTGCTTTGTCCGTCCTGCTATTAATTTAGCACTTTCAATGCAACCCAAAAATCGAGCACATCGTTCCTTCCATCGTGCACTGAATCTCTCATCAGCGTGCGTCATGTCGTTTGGTCTGAAATAAAACAATCAAGTAAGATTTCAAAAATTAGAAGTACTAGAAATTTCATGCTGCTTTTAATCAATATTGTAACACTGATTCATTAATCCATTTTTATATTTATTACAACTCAATTTGAATTTAAATTTGAATCCAAAAATGTATTCTAAATAACATGATTTGATTTCCTGATCCACATGGCATTTCTTTTGTCCAGCTGAAAAAGCATACTATTAGAAAACTTACATAACTACTGACTCTTCTTCAACGACAGATGTTGAAGGCAAAACTGCAGCTAAACCACCACTATTCATTAATTCAATTTATTACAGGAATTCCAACTAATCAATTCAAACAGAATAGTGAACATTCCTGAAATTTTGACAAACTAACCGTCGCATTCATTCAATGAACAATCATGCAGGGTGCACAAAACAACGCAAAGGAAAGCGTATAGATGAAAATAAGTGAATTTTAAAGCTAAATTTATAAGAGATGAAGAAACGTGAAATCATATGAAGTCCAGAATGATAATAGCATAGAACTTGAAATTAGACATCTGTCTGAATACAACGAATAGAACTTGACGGTACATACAATACGCGCATAAATAATCTGTTCAATAAGTAATCCTTTTTCATATTCAGTTTTTAATCCAAGTAACATATCAATAATTAGCAATCAAAAGGTAAATACATTCGCGATTCTAAGTTAATCAACCCGGATTTATAATAAATTTGTTCATCTACAATGTATAATTTAAACAAAAATCATTTCTTTATGAAGTAATATCAAAGGATAGTGTATCTGCAAGTCCGCAAATTTTTTCCAATCACCGACCTAAGTCAATATATTCACAGCGATATTCAGTGAAAATGCCGTAATACATGTTTCTTTCACTTTCTTCATTTTGCGATGAAAAAAGGATATCTGTAATTGAAGGAGACAAAAATAACAAGATATGTATGCCCCATTTCAGTAATGAAATTGATATACAGAGAAAATACCACCATATTTCATACGACCTTATTTCAATAATAATTGATTCTTGATCCATTGATAATTTGAACTAAAAACTAGCAGTTCATTTCTATTTGTGAAACAAATGCTCAATAGTGAGACTAAATGGCGACGAATTTACGTGACCAGTAGAATCGGATGTCAAACATGTTCCCGAATGTTTAAGGTATAGGGTATCATCTCTCATCTACATTTCAGTTGAACTTATATGTTTGATGTTTATCGATTTGAATTTTAAGGAATGATGAAAGAGAAAGCTAAAGCAGACGAATGGATAACTGGTTGTAGTACTGGAAAAAAATGAATACGATGTCAGTTTGTTGATGACTGCCATTTTGTATGAAACAATAAACTTGTATTTTTTGTGATGTAATAAGCTGAATTAATATAACATTCAAAAAACTAAAAAAAAAAAAAAAAATAGACTAAATCTGAATGATTTCTCAAGAAAATTGTATAATTCACTCAAAAAATTAAAAAACACACTCAATAATTTGATGTAAGGAAATCATTTTGTTGAAAAAATGATAGCAAGAAATGAAACTAAAAATTCGAAACCAAGAAAGGGAAAATAGGATAACAGTTGAATTTATGAATTTATATATATGTAGAAAAGATGTTTACTATTTCATTTCTTCTTTGTAACTGGTATCAAGCAATTCAAATATCAAATGAAATGAAAAAACCGGAAAAACTGAGAGCTCCATAAATGCAAAGTAGTTATGAACAATCAACATGCCTGCAGCAATTACGATTGCACTGATGATAACACTTTTATGATGATGAAGATAATGATAAAGAATAGAAAATATTATGATAAGTGATGAAGAACAATTGACGGCAATGAAAGTGATAAGAAAAATGGTGACTAGTTGCTGATGATATGTAAATAACTGAACCATTTTTTCCCTATTTACAAAACCTCTGCAAGAAGTCAACATTTCAGTGTTTAAACGACTTGCAAACCAGATGACTCTTGTCATTTATTGTCACTGGCAATTTATACTACAGCTGCATCGTTTAGTCATTTCTGTCCATCTCTGAATGGTATAAATGTGAAGTATTATTGAAATTCATGAAGAATGCAAGCAAGAAACACCTGCCATGAGATTTATTCATTCGAAAGTATCGATGGCTTTAAGCCAAACGATCATATCTATTTAATGCATGGCATTATTCTATCACTTCTATTAAAAAGTGAAATAGCGAATTTCACCCTTTCCTTCGATTTCTTTATTATGGACAAAGTATCAAATTACTCAGCAAGCCATCATTTCCTAGTTTTTTTTGAAGATTGTCTAAGAGACACAAAAAACAGCTGGACAGGTGAGGAGACTCATTTCCGATTAATCTGTTGAACCATTTTTCCAGAAGTTTATTTTCAGTTTTTGGTAAATGAAATTTATGTTGTCTTTTTTGAGAGAATGCAAAAAGTAGGATGAGCATCGGTCATCTTCACAAATAAATCAACTGGTTGCACACGCGATGATTATTAAATCTCATCACACATTTTGATTTAATGGAAACTGAAGCAGCTTAGCTTAAGAACTCTACCTCTTTCTTCCTCGATTTCGCTATAATATTCAAGAAAAAAAGTGAAAAATCACAAAATTTGAAATGAATACTTTAGATAAATTAACAACTTGGAACTAAAACAGAAATTTAGAATCTAATGGAATTATAAAAAGATGAAATTTGGAATGTCTTCCACTGTTTTTGACAAGAATATGAAAGCGGTAAGACTATTAATTGTCAAAATAGTAGTTTTTGCATGGAACTATTGAGATTGCAGTATGGTTCACGAAAGGATCTATAGAAATTAAATGACAAACTAGAAAATTTAAGCTAATCTTCGAACTCAAAATTCTTTGGAATAAATAGAGTGAATGAAGATGTAAATAAATAAATGGACAATTAAATAATTTATAAAGTTATAACTTTTATTTTTATAAACAGATTACTGACCTTGCTAAAAGAAACCGAAAAATTCCAGTAAAATAAGTTACAAAGGTCGTTGGAAGGAATTAGAAATTAAGAGGATTTCAGAAAAGGTAATGTAATCCAGAATATTTAGAATAAGTCTTCGTTTTTGCTCTATTCATCATTAATTTCCTGCATTGGAGGGAGAATATATCTTCATAACGAAACAGAAAAGATTAAAGATTACCGGGACGAATCAGACAATTAGACATTCATAATTCAAAAACGTTCATCCAAAAGGGAAATGCTAAATTCAGTTGAAAAAGAAAAAAAAAAAACAAAACAGTTATGGCATCTAAAAATTACTACATCGTTGTAAGTGATTGTTGTTGAGGGTAGTGAGGAATGGAAAATCAAGGGGAAATGAAGGGAATGAAAGCTTCTTCCCTCATCGGTGGATGGATGAATCGCAATCAGTGCTGCTACCGTTGCTGCGATTGAGCGGGCCGTGTCAGTTATAAAAGACGAAAAAAATACATTAGGGATTGCTTCTGCCCTCTGAAATCGCTCTTTTTTGCTCGTTTTTTTGGAATTGCCTGATGAATGAATAAATGAAAGAAAGGAAGGAGGAAGGAAGAAATAAACGAAGGAAGAAAGGAAATGATGAAGAGCTAAGTTTTTTCTTTCTTTTTTTTCTTTCGTTGTAAAAAGTGAAAACAGAAGAGAAGGACGAAAGACGACGACCATCACTGACTGATTGGCTGGTATGTTGGAGGCCGAAAAACGAACAAACTATTCCCTCTCCCTGAGGTTGTTGTACCATTATAGTATGATAATACAATATGCTATGACTAATCATACGGAAAAAACGAAAATGCAACGTTCGCAAGGCAACGAATTCTGGCTGTATGATTCGCTGATTCAAGCTCATGCTTAATGATCACTTCTCCAAATTGCAACGTTATCAGCTGCTGATTCATGCTTATGTAGCACAAATTATCCAAATTGATTCATATCATGCAATGTTACTCGCTGATTTATACCTATGCAACATATCCGATGACTACCGTTTAATAATCAGCATTTAGGCAAATTAACGCCAACTCTATCTATACATGGTTTTTATGAAGGGAAAGAAACAAGTGATGCAAAAATGTGTTCATCGAATAAAGCGATAAATATTATCAAATTAGTACTTTTAAAGGTGTCCAAGTATTCGCTCGTTCTTCGATAATTTATTTCAAACTTTCGAATGAATTATAAAAAGTGAAATAAAACGGAGAGATTTCCCGCATCTGTTGTGCAGCACATGCACATTGGTTAAAAAATACATATAGTCAATGGCATTTATTCAGTTAATAGCACAAAAAAATAAATCGAAACCACTTATCGAATTTCATTCGAATAGAAGGAGCAACGGAAGAACAGATATTATTATCATATCGTTTCATAACGCCTACCACATTAGCAACACAATAAAATTGAGATTTTTTTTTTTTTTTTCAAAAGAATGATTTGAATGGAATATAATTGACTGGAGGATAGATAACATTTGACGTCACAATTTTTGAATCTTTTCTCTTGCCAATATTAGAAATTTGCGGAATGTCATTTCAAATAATTAAGAGTGTATGAGTAAAGTAAATAAGTATACAACATGAATGAGATAAATATGATAATGACGATTGTTTATTCCTTTCTCTACAATATGGTAATACAGAATAAGAGATGTAATTAGTGAAAAATTTAATTACTATTTCAAAAATGATATTGTCTTTTCTTAAATTCTGAAATAAGAAACAACAAGAAATTAATGGCAGATAGTGTGACCGATAAAAAAGAATAGAGCAATAAATCAGTGTTGCGCTTCAGTAACTTACTTTCCAATGGACATGAAGAAGCGTAATGACCGAATGGAAGCAGTTCAAATGAGATCGATATGATGGGTGTGTGTGTATGTGTGTGCGTGTGTGTGTGTATGTCTTCGACAGGCTGTTATCCATAAGTTGTGGGAGTTAAATTGTCATCATGTATGTACGGGGTGAAGAGGGACATAGTAGTGAAGAGGCGCAGGTCAGGTCAATGGTCATCGCGAAAGATGGCCTCAACCTATCACCACCACCACCATCATCATCATCTTGCTCTCCTTTAAACAACAATATGAGAAAGAAATTGGATCATTTTCAATTCTTTTAAAATAGTAGAATAGAGAAGAACAGAAATGAGAGAGATAATGGTAGCAGTCATTGTACCATCCATTCATCCATCCATCTGTAGCAAATATCAGTCACTACTTGAGTTAAATGGCGAACAACAACAATCGTCGTTAAATGACATAGATTTAGTGGTTGACAAAGAGAAGAAGGACAAGGGTTGCAGGTCGCGTGCCTCCCACACACCTCATGCATGCATCTCTCATTTTACATTACTTTGACAAGAAAGGACATTTTGACAACGGACACTTAACAATACCATCAAATCTAAGGAGAAGGGCAGAGAAGTGACCCTGATCGGATACCATCATCGTCATCAACCATCATTACCACAATGATATTTATTACTATCACACTCTTTTTCATGCTGCCATATTTGTAACTGTATGTGAAGCATTCACAATTGCTGAATTATTACTTTTGAACCGAGCAAATTCATCTTATAACCCTTAAATTTCAAAGTTAGAAATGCTCAGAGATCTATGAAAGTCTGTCGAAATGAATTCTATCTATTCAAAATGACATTGCCGTTTCGAATCCTTGAATTGTCAAAACCTTTCGACACATTCATCTTTACGTAATCGATCGATTGAATTAATATTCCAAATAAAAATTACATTCATTTCTCAAGAACTTTTGATTTTCAAACAACTCGAGAATAATGATGAAAGCTTACTTTCGACAGAGAAGTTGCAGTGCTTGGGGAAAAAAATTTTCTAACTTTTATTTCCATAAACTAGCAAAATTCTACAACTTTTCAAATTCCAAAGATTTGGAACTTAATAATCTAACAAAAATATCAAATTACTGATCATCGCATTCATAAATGATGCATTAATGAAGCACACAATTAACGGGAAAAAAAACTTCCATGCAGCTGCAAATGAGCTGAGTTCATTACTGGTGGAATAAATTCCAAAATATTCCAAAAAAAAAATATTAGGTAGGGAAAATTGCATCAAGATTTTACGTACAAAGAAGTATAACAAAAATTTATCAGATCAACAACATCACAAAAATGCATAACAAACAAAAAAGACTTACACACTAACAAAACAAAAAATTTTAAAAAAGAAGTCAAAAGACTGTACCGACAACGTTACATACCTCAGGACCTCAAAACAAGGATAATACGTCTCTGAATGTTTGGCTGAATTCTTTGTAACTATTGAAAATCTATAGTGAAATCAAAATTGAAAAAAATTAAATAACTTCTTCAAATTACTTGAAATTTTGGATATTTCGAATCGTAATTCAAAAATGGAACAGAATAAAAATTCAAATTGAACCTTCCGCTATCACACCAGCACTTTCCTGAATCCGCTTAATTTCTTCTGCTTTCTCTTTGAAATAGTTGGCAAACCTATGATATTAAAAAACAAAAATATTAATTTGCAATGAAAAATCGAAAATATTGGAAATACAAAAGTCTATTGAATAAATTCTATTAACTTGTTACATAAGTCTATCAGAATCCGATAAAAGTACCGTGTATTTAAATCGAAAAAAAGAGCTTCTTAAGGTGACTAAACAGGATAAAATTTAATGAAAAATTTCATAATTAGTTTCAATTAAAGAATGCAAATTTACCAATCAAGATGTGCATGCTTTTTCTTGACAGACATGTAAGGGTTTTTGGATAATCCTACACAAACTAATTCCATAAATTGTGCGACGGGTCCTTCTTCCGGTAGATTATACTGAGCGAGATATTTATCCAGAAATATGTGATCATAGAAACCAACCTAGAATTTATTTAAATCCATTTTCCATTTGAAAAAAAATCCACACACTGATTTGAAAAAACATGATTAATTTGAAAAAATCCACTCAGAAAAAACAACAAAATAGTCTGGATATTTTAAAACCAAAGAGGATAATTACGTTTTCTTCTTCACCAATCTGATATTCATTGTCGATTGGATAAGGCCACATTTTTCCTTGCTCCGTTAGTTCAATCATTTCTTCGAAGGCATTAGCTGGACCGAACGATTGATTCCAGATCCTGAACATTACTACAAAAAATATTGAACAGCAAGATCTGATATTTCAATATAGATTACATGAGGAACAAGAAAACACTTCTTCAAAATTTAAACGAAATCAAAAGAAAGCATATACATTGCAGCATTTTTATCCCATTCATACCACAATTTCATTGAGTGATCTTTCAATTTTGGTATGTCTGTTCTTTTGAATATGTTCAACTTGTTTTCAGTATTCTCAAATATGTTCTCCACGCGACAATCAGGATGAATAACATTGGAAGGGACTATATGAGGTTCGTCTGATGATGGATCATCCGGATAAAGCATTTTACTAAAAAGTTAAATAAGGATTTGAATATGAGCTCTTTTTTTCTTACAAGAATTTCTTAAAAAAGAATTACAACAGCATTCAGAAAAATCAAAAAATTGACAAAAGAGGTCAGCAGATAATTTCAAGTTAGTCTATAATATTACTGTTCACCACATAAAATCACCGTATCAAAACTATATAGGCAAAGATTATAGATGTAATGCCTTCAAAATGACATACAAATTTTTTAACTATCAAATTTTAGTTACATGAAACCTAATTGTAAGCGTTATCTTGCTCTATAAAAAGATTATTTTCATGCGGATACGAAGAAAGAAATTTTTCTAATACTTCAACCATCTCTAAGATTTAATGCCTCAAACTACATAAATTTTCTTCTGAAGTTAGTAGCAAAAATATAGACGAAAAACATTACCATAAAGACAAAAAATGAACGAGTTACCTTGCCAACTGTAGTGCGATATTATAAAAAGCACTCTCTTTCTCGGTCTGCTCGATTTCTTTCAGTAAATTTTTCTTTTGCTCTTCTGTATAATTTTGGACTAGCATTTCGTGTTTCCCAACTGCCCTCTGTTCAGCTATTGTCACTGCACGTTCCGCAATTTTACGAGCATCTTCCGCTTTGTGACCTGACTGGAAGCCAAAAATTCGTAATTTTCAAAAATGTTTACTAAGACTAGTCAAGATTTACTTAATCATCTTTAAATTTTTCTGAAATGAAGTCTTTAATCTGAATCTTTGGGAAATCCAGAATATCTAAAAATTGATCATCAAAAGTGACAGAAGTAAATAAAGTAAATAAAAAATTCAGTGTTACCTGAAGGGCTTGATAAAATATTTCACGCTTTAGAAGTAAAAGACCTTGGCGCATTCGTCGCTTTTCTACAGCTCTAAATCAGTAAACTTTGTTTACGACATATGAAAAAAAAAAAAAAAAAAAAAAAACTTAAATCTGCTAAAACCGAAATAATTCTATTAACGTGACTATTTTATTATTAAAGAATTTTTAGAATATTAAAACTGTTTTAAGAACAAAAAATATACCTTGGTGGAGGTTTAATTGTTTCATCCTTGAGGCTTTCTAAAAAAGTAGCAAAAACTTTATCGGATAATAATTCACTGTATTGCGCACTGGTTGCTGCTTCAAATTTCTCTTTTTCATGTTCCATCAACTTTTCAATCAATTCATTTTTTGTCCTAAATAGAACCATTTCCATATACTACAAAATTTAACTTTTTCTAAGTTCTACATAAGCATATTTTCTTCGAGACAGGCTGATTTTTCCTATAGGAATCCGCAAGAAAAAAAGCTGCTTAAAAAAGATGCAAATACTGGCTTATGTGTGCCAATTCTAAATCAGGGTCAAGTCCCAATTTAAACATATAATTTTAATCTCCCATGATTCCAATGAATTTTTTTACCAATTCTTATTAGCTAAAGGACTATTGATATAATGACTTAAGTTTCCTAAATACCACAAAGTGCCACACAGCTTACTTTCGTTCATCAGAGAGACCACTGCAATGAAGGTTCTTAACAACGGAATCAACAGCTGTCAAGATTTCTTCCGAGGCCACTTCATTTGCTTTCGGTTTTTTCCGTTCCTTTTTTCGCTTAAGTTCCAATAATTTCTCTGTAAAATGAATTTGAAAAGTAGTTTACATTCAGCCAATCCATTTTAAATAATATCAAGGTTAGTTTGTAATAAAAAAAAGATCAAAAATTTAATAAAAATAAAAAATTACTTTGTATGTCTTCTGGCTTTAAATTCTCATTTGTTATTGCTTCAGGAGTTGTATTTTTCGATTCTTTCCTAATTTCAGATACAATTTTAACAAACTTAGATCCTTGCAAGTTTTCAGCTTCCGAACTAGCATTATCATCATTTGAAATATCGCAGTATCGCAGAATATAAGGGAAAGTTATACGTTGTCTGCTGATTCCTAATCGCACAGAACAACAACATCGATTAAACATGGTTTCTATTGTATATCTAAATTACTGACAATGAAGAATCTGATTGAAATTCCACATTTGCTGCTAACTTGCATTCTGAAAACATGGAATATTTTGATAAATAGAAACGAAATCTGCAAAATTCAATAATTAGAAAGAACTTGTATCACTTGTACTTTTTATGGAAAAAGTTCACATTGCTTAGTCCGAATAACTTATCTATCATTCAACGATTCATTCAAATTATTTATGTCTCGCTCTCGTGTTCCATCACTTTCTCATAGCGATTGGTCCAGATCCAGAATAAGTACATAAAATGATTTAAAACTGGGTAAGCTTGCTTATTATTTAAATTCCTGTATTTTCGTCAGAAATGCAAGCAATTGATTATCATATTATGCTTGACTGACTCCGACAAATCATAATTACTGAATCATTCGGAATAGCAATTTAAACGATTCTAAAATCCTTTTTCCTCGACAAAGTAGACACTGCTGATCGGAAAAGTGATTGACATTTTAATCGATGCTGAGAATACTGCTAGAATCAGCCGTATTTCGACATTCGTTAAAAAAAAAATTGGTCATGTACAGTGGTCAGTTGTGACCTTCAGATTTTTGGAAACATGAATGAAATCAGCCTAAAATTTGAGGCCTCTATTAAATAATTTATTGGTTGATATCGCAAAAGACATGAGAACATAAAAGAGAACATAAAATTATGATTATCTTCACTTTGTATCATTCGATATTTGATAAATATGATAACCTTATGAAAAACAAAAAACTTGTTCTTTGTAGATCTTTACTGAATAATGATGATCTCAATAAAAGAATCACTACTAATATTAATAATATTAACAGAAGTAAATCAAAAATTACCAAATAATCCTTCAACGAAATTATTAAAATCTTAGAAAAACATATGACTGGTGAAAGAGGTAGTGAGTATATATAACAAGAATGACTCTTTTGCAGATAAACAGAGTTTCGTGAGTCCAGAAAGGACAAGATTAGCCGAAATCGCAAAATTGAGGAATAATCGAGCAAAATTCTTTACTTAAAAGTGAAATTTAGAAAGAAATTCCAACTAAATTAAAACTATTCTCTAAAGAAAATATGACTTCGTACTGAATAAATATACTTAACAGGTGAATCTGTAATAAACACATTTTATCTCGCGATAATTCAGCCACTAACAAATTTTAAACCCTTGGAAATACTCTTTTGCAGTTCTGGAATAGCAGCGTCGACAAGACCCTGTTCGTATGCATTAAGCTTGCCCATTCCAAGAATTTTCTCAATTCCGTTTTTCTGAAAAAATGAATTAGATTAAAATTCTGTATTTTCAAAAAAATCAATCCTTTTAAAACATTGAGCCACGAAGACGTTACAAGCTGGAAATGAGAATTAGTTCTCAAAATGATCAACGAAAAATTTTGCTAAATCCATGCAACTAAGCGAAAGAATAAAAAAAAAGCAATTGAAATTGTTAAACAAATGAAATAGGCCAACAAAATGGTTCATTTCGAGAAATGAGAATTTTTCCTCTGAAATTATGCAAAATGAAGAACTTACACCAAACTCCAATGGTGTCGCAAAATAATCCACGCCTTTGCAAGCATTCGAAGCTACATATGCACATTGGACGGATTTCTCATTTCTGAGACCTTTAAGTAAACTTTCCACAAATTTCGAAGCTGCCAAAGCCATTGAAAGCGTAGCCGAACCCTGCACTTTTTTTGATAAATAAGCATAATCTAAGACGTAACATAACAAAGAACATAAATAACAGGATTAAGACACTAAATGTCCGTTAATGATGAATCAGATCAAAACAATCTATGTCAGGACATAAATTTCTTTAGCAATATTAATTTATATGGAAGTATAGGAAAGAACATCACATAAAGCAAATAAAGTTGACGATAATTTTATGCGCGGTATTTAATAGAAATTCGTCCATTTGATTAATTAAAACAAGAATCTACAACCTACAGCCCCAGCCTTTGCTTTCACAACTTCTGTTCCAGCATTTTGGATTCGTTCTGTCAATTTTTTTACTTCGTCATCTGAGAATTTACAAGATGGTTTCACTTGCGAAAGAATCGGAATGATGGTAATCCCAGCATGACCACCAATTACGGGTATGTTTGTTTGCTCAACATCTAGGTTCTGAAAGAAAATACAATATAAAACTGGTAGCAATTGAAATTACTTCTGTACACATCATACATGCATTTTTAAGAACTTTGTAAAAAAACTTGAAGCATGAAAATACTTTAGCTTCTGCAACAAAAGCTGATGATCGTACAACATCGAGTGTTGTGACACCAAATATACGTCGCGGGTCGAAGACGTTGTGTTTTTTGAAAACTTCACACGCGATTGGAACTGTTGAGTTAACAGGATTCGTGATGATTGCAATAAAAGCTTTCGGACAACTTTTTGCAGCCGCTTCACTTAGGTCTCGTACAATGCTAGCATTGGTATTGAATAGATCATCACGAGTCATCCCTAGAAATAACAAATTTTCACTCTCTGTATAAAATATTATATTTTCTGACAACGAAGAACGAAATAAATTGAGGCTCTAGTTATTATTTTTTCGATAAAAAAAAAAAAAAAAAAAAAAAAAAGAAAAATTCAAATTGAAAAACCTGGTTTTCTTGGTAGACCAGCAGGTATTACTACAATATCAGCACCTTGCAAAGCTTCATTCAATTCATTTGGACCAGTGTGTGCTGTAACCTGAAATTTAAACTTCGACAACGAAAAGTCTGCAAACTGTTACACGATGTGATCGATTCTATTCAATACCAATGTTAATTTAAAAAGAAAAAGCATAAGATAGTAATTATACAAAAGTACATGAGCTTTGGAATCGATATGTGATAGATCGGCAGCCACACCCGGTGTACCTTTGATATCGTACAATGCTAATTTTGCTACATGCTTATTCATTTTTAGCAGTAATCCAAGCGGTTGTCCAATTCCACCAGCAGCACCCAATAAAGCAATCTGTAAATTGAAAATTTTAATTCCTTAGATGAAAGTTTTAATTCTCAAAAATTTTTCAAAGTTTTTATTATAGTTTTAATTAAATTTTTTAAAGTCTTTATTATATTCACTTCTTATCCATTCATATTTTAAAAACCTCACTTTAGGTGCCGAGCTAGTTAGACGTTGACTGCAAAACTGCATATTTCTCGTTAATCCCTGCAAAGCTACTGACATTCTCCCGATAACTGTCATTATTACAGCTAAAATAAAAAAGTAATTGGTCTATAAAAGTATTTAAAGTACATTCGATCGCAATTACAAATTCGAATTTAGAAAAGATATTAGTCATCAATAAACAATATCAGTAATCAGTAAAATATTTGTAATTGTCAAAATATTTTATCAATAAATCAAATGGCTTCAAGTGATGTTTAGAGAGAATTAATTGATAATCGATGTAATCTTTGACATTTGTTTTTCTGCAGGATCTCTTTAAAAAAGTTGCAGTGATCTCGTCAAAGAGAAGAAAGCCTGGTATTTTTATCAATTATAATAAATGGTTATCGTTGATTACTATAGAAGACTACTGGAAGTGCATGTATTTAAAAGCACCATCCCTTACCACAGACATAAGGTAAATAATATGACCAATCAATACTGACCACTACCAAGTTGTTCTCAACAACATATACAGAAGACGATTAAATGACATATAATATCGACACCATCCAACAATGTATGTTACTTTGATGAAATGGGTGATAAGTATCTGATGGGATGCATTCGTTTTAATTAGTTAATTAATCGTCGTGCAAGTTTTCGTTTTACTCACGTTGTTGTTTTCTAGTTTTTATGCAAATTGAGATCGATATCGATCGATAAGTTTAGCTGAGACGAAAGAGATTGGAGATAAATATGGTGGGCAATATGATGGGTCTATAGGTATGCTTCTTCTGATTAACGGCCCTATCACTACGAGCAAATAACGTAAGATAATCAATCAGTCGACTGCTTTTTGTTCATTGATTAATTTATTGCAAAGAAAAAGAATTGATCTCGTAAATCCATTTAAATTTGGAGGCAAAATGATGATTTCATAGCGAGTGATTGCCGGGAAATTTGATCGTAGCACGAACGAATCTCAAACTTGGATAATTAAACCATTTATTACAAAAAATTTGACAAAACGATAAGATGCGCAGCAATTACAAATCGGCAATATAAATTAAACAAATTTAATAATTAATGTAAAAAAGGATAAAACGATAAAAAGAGAAATTAAAAAGCCCGTTCGGAGCATTAAACCGCTTCCGTTGACATCTCTCTCATAAAATGATAGAAGAAGGCGCTTAGTGCGTGATTATGCGCCTTTGTCAGCGCATGAGAGTGCAATAAACATTGGCTAGTTAAGGACTGTAAAGCTATATAAGGACAAAGAAATGTATCAACATATCTACAAGAATTAATAATCATCTGCATGAAATTTTCTTCGATTGTTCTGACATTCCAGACTGAAGGGGTTGAACTCTTCCAGCAGGAAAGAAGTAGGATATATATTGGAGATTCCGGTCCTTTGGATTGTTGTGTGGTTGCGATTTCTTTTGACACTTCTTGTTCGTAACGCAACGGGTTCCTCGATTTCTTGCATTGGTTTCTCGGACACGAGTGGTTGACTACTTGAATTGGAATCATCGTCAACTTCTAGAGGATACAAAACGTTTATTGGCTGATGTGGAATCTTCCATGTGGCATTTCTATGATGGCATTTCTTGCGTTCCCATCCTTTCATTTCTTCATTTCCTTAATTCTAGTTAATAATTTCCACATTCCACGAGGAACATTTGGTTCATTAACTAGCACTATTTCTTTCTCGCGTGGTATTCTGGTTTCTAAATTTTTAGAGGATGTATGTTGTCTTTGATACCGAGACTGGTTAAATATTCATTTTTTTCAAGTTTTCCAGAATATATCCAAGACTTTGAGTGTATTTGACCAATGTCTAACAGATTTTTCCTTGTTATGTAGTTTATAAGGAATAAATTCTTCTTGGTTATCATCGTTGGCGAATGATGTAACTAAAGAGGCATTAGGTGAGATGAAATCAATTGAACGTATACTTACGTAATCGTCAAAGTTTATGTAAGTTAGTGGTCGAGTATTGAATATTCCCTCAATTTCTATTAATAAAGTTATTGATTCTCTCTCCCACAATAGCCTCCTACCGATAGTTCTTTTCATAGCCCTTTCTGTTAATCTAATGATTCTCTCATAAACTCCTCCATTTCTAGGAGCTCTTGGTACTATATTTTCCCA
This sequence comes from Onchocerca flexuosa, assembly GCA_002249935.1. Lineage (NCBI taxonomy): Eukaryota > Metazoa > Nematoda > Chromadorea > Rhabditida > Onchocercidae > Onchocerca > Onchocerca flexuosa. Next base: position 423,632 of record KZ271524.1, read on the forward strand.
GATCATTCCATTTTTCGCTAGAAAATTCGTTAACTTGATGTTCTGTTTCTTCATACTTTTGAAAACTAGCTGAAATTGACTTGCTTTGTTACTCAAGACTGACTCAGGGCAACCTCATCAGGCAATAAATCTTCTAAAGATGTGTAAAAAACATTCAACGGATAGTTTGTCTGCTAATTCTAAATGCAGCGTTCTGTTTGTGAAACACATGAATAGAGCTGCCGATCTTTTGGTCAACTCACCATCAATTTTGACAGAGAGAGGGTCCAAGTAGTTTAGGCCTACATGTGCAAAGGTTTTAGATAGAGTGACTCGATTTTCTGGGAGATTGGGCTTGTCCGGAAGCTTGAACGGTTTGGTAGTCCACCGTTTGCAAGCCCTACACTTATTCAGGACTCGTTTAACTTCACTTCTGCCTTTAGGTACCCAGAATTTACGTCGCATTTCTGCAAGTGTATGAGCAATTCCAGCATGGAGTAAGTCTTCGTGATATTGTTGCATGAAGAGCTCGGTTATTGAATAGTGTTTTGAAAGATAACGGAGCTTTGCCGTCATTTTTTAATTCTGGGTTCCCCAATCGGCTCAGGGATCTCACAAATTCTGATCATTGCGAAACAAATTCCATTTTTCCTTTTCTTCTTCAGTGATTACTTCAGCTTGTGTTTGTCTGATTAATATCCATTCTGCTAAGTTGTAGTCTTCGCTTGTGAATCTTTCTTTCTCAGTTGATATTTTTTGTAATCATTCGAATTTTCCTTTCGTTGTTATTATGATGAACTTGAGAACTCGTACAGTCGCTCGTAATAATTTTAGCCATTTGCTGAAACGACTTCCATTTATGATTTTAAAATCCGCGTTAATGTGATTTGTAATCTTTGCGATGATCTTTTCTTCTGGTTCTTTGATCTCTTCTTTGAAATTGAATTTCCACTGTGGCCAGCTGGATTCATTTTCTTTTAACCATAAGGGTCCATACCACCACGGTTCATACTTCCCGAATTTTCGCAAAGATATTTCCTTTGTTGCAATATCCACGGGATTATGTTCGCTTGGAATATATCGGAGCAAAAATTTTGCTTCCCGTATTTCCTCGGCACGGCTATGTACGAATCGTGGTAAGAGTCTGGAATGGTTTTGAATCCAGTGAATGGCACACTTGGAATCGGACCATAAGGTTTACCGCCGTGGTTTTCAACCCCAACTGCTTGATGACGAAATATGCTGCTCGCACCTCGATGAGTATCGCTAATAACTCTAGTTGAGGTATGGTCATTCATTCCTTTAATTGGCACGATCCGTGTTTAGCAAAGACTAAAAGTGTTTCTGTATCTTGAATTCTACGACTTCGTAGATATAATACGGCTGCAGAATATCCACACTGGATGCATCTGTGAAGACATGGATTTGAATTTGATTTGAGTAATCGGTTACGAATCGCGGAAGCTCCTTCCATATCTCAGCATCTTCATCACTTATGAATTGATCCCAGGCATTATTCTTTTTCCATAGATTTTGTAAGAACAATTTAAATCGGATCATTATAGGGATGAGAAATCTCAAGAAGTCATATTGAGAAGCGACAAATTGTAAGACTGCTCTCTTAGTTAGTTCTTTTTCAGTCCATGGTTTTGCTGTTAATGGATAGTTTGTCCCTAACTTGATGCCAATTAATGCCAAGGATTTGATTTTTTTTCATGTTCTCTCGATCTTGTTCGGCAATTTTAGAATTGAAATCATCGTGATTTGACAGGAATTCTCGGATACTCATTGCTGCATCATCAAAAATGTATTTTGTTTTTTCATATTTCCGCAAGGCTTCTTCTGTATCCATAGCTGATAATATGACGTTGTCCACACAGAGATTCTTTCTGATTTTTAATGCGAGTTTAGTTCCATTGATTTCGAGGTGATGATTGAGCGTCGCTGATAGTAAAAAGAGTGACGAAATTACTCCATAGGTAACTCTTTTGAAACGATACCGTTTTAGATTTTCTTGCATTGCATGAAAATCCTTTAATCATAGAAACCTAGTACAGTTCCTGTCCGATGGATGGAGTTCCAGTTGTAGGAATGCTTCCTCCACATCGGAAATAATTACATTCTTCATCATTCGGAAGCGTGATAATATTCCTATTAAATCTGTAGCATAATGGATCCACGTCTGTATTAGTAATAACTGATACTTGTTATTTATTATTTATCCAAAACTATTGTGCTGTCACATCTTCTTCAAGATTTCGGTCGATATTTGCAGACTTTAAGAATGAATAGACGGAAAATATAGAATGAAATCAATGATCTAAAAAAAAACAATTTTTATTTTTTCCCCTAATCTGGATCAGCTATTTAATCGAACCAACATTTGAAAATTTTAATTAAAATCACATGAAAAATTCCTCTGGTGGTTCATTTTTCTTTTGCATAATAACTCGCTCCATAGCCTTATCGAAATCTTCCAAACAAACAAACTTTCTTTGCGCACGAAGGGCGAGCATTCCGGCTTCTGTACAGATTGCCTTAAAAATATGAGATTGTTTGCAGAAAAAATTAAAACTATCGGATAAAATGACACAATCGAACAATTAAAATGAAGCATTTGATACCTTGCAATCAGCTCCGGAAAGTGATAATTCTGCGGCATATTTTTCAAATTTAACATCAGCTGCAATTTTCATTCCTGCTGTATGTATTTGAAAGATTTTGAGCTTTGTTTTTTCATCTGGTCTCGGCAATTCTATTTTACGATCAATACGGCCTGGTCGGATAAGCGCTGGATCCAATACATCAATTCGATTTGTTGCCATTATTATCTGAATAAAAAAAGAGGCTTGTTATTCCTTCTAAGAAATAATGAAACTAATTTTTGATGCACCATGTGCCTATCATCAAATCTAGTGATCACTGAAATGTATCATCAAATCTGGTGATCATTCAAGTTACTTTGATTTGTACGGGAGCAGAAATTTCTAAAAGATCAATCTTACAGAATCAATTTCAAGTATCAGAAAGTGCACATTTGTAGATAGGCAATTATATTTCCTGTCTTTTGAATTGCATTCAATGATCATTGAATTCGTTTGCGTTCACCAAAATTTGATGTAAAATTAGGATTGTGGTTCTTTAAAAAATTAAACCTCAGTTAAGTTTATTTAAATTACCTTAACATCACCACGGCTTTCGAATCCATCAAGTTGATTCAACAATTCGAGCATCGTTCGCTGAACTTCTCGCTCACCACCACAGGTTGTATCGAACCGTTTGGTACCAACTGCATCAATTTCATCAATAAATATGATGCATGGAGCTGATTCCCTAGCCATCCGAAATAATTCCCTGTGAGAATACTATTATGAGATCCCGAATATTTTTGTGAAACATCATTGATTTTTTGTGAAAAAATTATTTTACCGTACTAATTTGGAACCTTCACCACTATTTTTCTGAATTAGATCAGCACCGGTAGCACGGATGAAAGTTGCGGATGTACTGTGTGCTACTGCTTTAGCCAACAATGTTTTTCCTGAAGAAAGGACGATCACTTTTCGAGATTTTCTGTTTTTTGAAATTTAAGCTTAAAATAATTTACATACGATCACCGAATCTTTTATTATTAAATTTTGATTAGCAGTATTATAAAGAGTTTCTTCATTAACATGCATCTGAAAACTCTTAAGATACTGTTGTTATACTGTAATTCAAATTTGTCAAAATATTTCATATCATTTCTTTACAAAATATATGAATGATGAAAATAACCTGTTCCCGGTTCGCCAAATAAAATAACACCTTTTGGTGGTGTAATACCCATTTCTTCATAATATTCCGGATGAACAAGCGGTAATTCAACAGTTTCTTTGATTTCTTGAATCTGTTCCTCCAATCCTCCGATATCCTAGATTCATTTGAATCATAAGATCAAATGATAAATAAATTAAGAAATGAAATGGAAGTTTTCCAAAAAGTCAAAGTATAATAATAATCAAAGCATATTGGAACGGAAATAGCAATAGAGATAAAAAAATGTTATTACATAATTATAATCTTCTCCAAAATATAATTCAAATGTATTGTCTTTATATTTTTCAAGCATTATATATATAAAATATACCTTAAAGATACAAGTGGCACCTCAAAGTTTAACGGCAAATCAGTAAATAAACTTTGGAAACCTTCGCCGCTATACATTTTGAACTTAAAATTAAAACCAACATCATAAGATTCTTTTGGTGGTTTTTCAAGTTTATTGATGATTGAATTAGAAGTATCAATATTATCCTGCAATACTCCAACTACAGCAATAGGAATATTCTTTAAGGATCCCTGAGCTTTTACCATAACCAAAGCGCCAATCCGGATTAAATCTTTGTCAACAATAGATAGTATCGGTATATACCATTCTCGTTTGTTACCTTCGATAACCACTACAGCATGCTGCAAAGATGAGAAATGGTTTGAATATTACATCAGTTATAGTCAAATTAATAAAAACGTAAAAAATTAAGCAAAGATTGAAATTGCATGAATGATTAAAATGTTTAACTATGACTTGTTTTTCTATCATTCATGTTGACATTATTTTAACTTTTTTGTAAATGATAACAGAGGAACAGATATGATATTTTTGTGATTACAAACAGTAATTGGCAAATATTGAGACAAGAACGTTTGCTTTTTTCATAGATATTTTCATATTCCTATCTTCTTCCTACTCTTTTTTTAATTCCTAATGAACCTTTTCATCGAGAAAAAGTTCATGAATTCGAGCAAGTGCAATAGGTGAGCCACGTAACGCATTCACAGTTTTACGTTCCTTCTTCTGCTGTTCACTAATAGAACCACGTTTTCCTTGCCGTTGAATAAACTCTTTTTCCAGTAACAAATAATCTTTTGTACGACTTAATCGTAGAAATTTCAGATAACAATGTCTTCGTGGCATTACTAAAGTAAAACTTTCAAAAAATATTACTAAAAAAGTAGCATTATTATTGTATTGTTTTACTACGGTAGATGCATGATGACAAATTTAAGCAATATGCTATAAAATTAATTACTAATTTGATTCAATTTCTGGATATTAGCAAAAGAACAGAATTTTTGACAGAAATATGAGGTACAATTCTAATATGATTCTTCACCGTATGGTAATTTATTGGTTGTTTCTTGAGTTCGTTGTGGTTTACGAGCAATTTTCATTGGAGCATGTTGTGGCATCTCTACTCTTTTCTTATCTGTTTTAGACACCTGATTACCCATGTTCTTTTGAAAGATGTTCGTACGATACTGTTTACTACGGTACTTGGCAAGAAATAAAAGCTTAATGATTCAAATGGCTCCACCGTACCAGAGCACAGATGCAACAACTAGAGAAATAACATCAATCTTATCAATTCGCCCATTTTATACACCACACAAAATGATGTTAATTATTTTAGTTTGATAGGATATTGATCTGACTGAGCGGTATGGATGAAAATTGATGCTCGCAGTGGAAATATATTAAGAGAATGATGATAATAGTCAAATTCTATTTTATGACAGCCTAACATAATTTTGGATTTAATATCACGAGTGATGACATCTTCATATTACATATGTTAACTAGACTTGTTGATGTCACAGCAAGCAAAATTTTGACGCAGCTCCTCTTCCTTAACTTTCCGAGTATGCAAAACGAGAGAAGTTACCCGAGATTTCTCGTCCTTCTTCCCCGACCCGTCTCATCCCTCTTCTTCATGTCTTCATTGTCATACATTTCGAGCTTGTGGTATAAAGTTTTTTTTTTTTTTTTTTTTTTTTTTTTTTGCATTTGAATGAGTATTTTGTAATATATATACATGATATTTGATAGTTTCATAAAAGAAGTATATCGATGTCGATAATTCTTCGAATGGGAAGCATCAAATGGCTATGAAATCAGTACAGTACCCCTCGTCATTTCGTGTCCTTCCATTTCCATCATTTCATCGTTTCACTTTCATGCTCCTCTTTCTTGTCCTGAAAAGGCTTTCTCATCTAAAAACAAGGTACTGAACTTAATTCATTAATGATCTGATCTAAGACAATCTTTAAAGACTTCAAAATTTGACTGATAGTGTCTGCCACTCTACAGGAGAGGTCAAAGAGCGGAAGGGCAGGAGGGGAAGGGGTTGATAAGATCAATTAGGTTGAAAGATTTTTCGAGATAATCTGATCGAATGGCTGTCACCTCGAGTCACCTGTAACTACAACTACTCTTTCCTCTCCCTTCTTTTCCGTTTTTGCAGATCAAACATTTATCACGAAAAAATTATAGCTTGATGGATTTGAAATGTACACACAGACACACATATACTTACCGTTTCGCCCTCCTTCTTCTCCGTTTCACTTTCCTTTTCCTTTTCTTCTGCCTTTTTTTCTTCCTTCTCTTCGTGCTTTTCTTCCTTCTTATCTTCTTCCTTCTTTTCCTCCTCTTTCCCTTCCTCTTTTTTCTTTTCTTCCTTCTTTTCTTCTCCTCCACTCTTTTTCTCTTCAACTTCTTGTGTTGCCATCACATTCAAATCGGTTGTAATCTTTCGTTCACTTTGTTGAGTCTGAAACAAGATTCTTTCCATAATTTATTAATGATGATTTCAGTGACATAACTTTCTGATATGTCGTGGATGACATTATTTCTCTCTCGATCGAGAATGAATCAAGAATTATTCCGTAATTCTATGCGTCCATCTGAATCCTACCTGAATCATCGCTACTATAATTCAAAACTCATTTTTTGCAGTTGTAATTCAGCTCAAATTCGAAATATATGCGATTACTATCGAATTTATCTATACAGAATTAAATTATTCTTTCGATAAATTTCGAAGTAAATTCAAAATATAATATCAACCGGAGCTATCTCTTCTTTTTTGGATTTCTTGGGTTCCTCTACTTTTGAATCTTTTTTCGAGCTTTTTTCCTTTGAACTCTCTTTCTTCGATTCTACCTTTTCTACAACCTGAAATTTCGAATTTTCACTCACGATAAAGGATCATTCTGTTTTTCATGAAATATTTGAAAACTTTCAATTCGTTCGTATTTCATCTCCATAGAATTTCATTTAAAACAAAAAAAAAAAAAAAAATTAAAAAGTCTGTATTTAAAAGAGAGAGTGAAATTCGGGATAATTAATAGTGCGAGTTTCTCTTTTCAGACTAAAGAAGACTGAATAAATAGGAGCAGTTTTGCATACATTTGTGAAATTTGTGTGCATTACTGCAAGCAGCACTTATGATCAACTGAATCCCAAATCCGCCTGTTAAGAAATAATTTTACCGCCCTAATTCAAAACGAATATATTTGTATTAAATTTTCATCGAGGCTTTTTAATTGAGAACAAGAAATGGAACTTTTGGAATTAAAATGACCAACTTCTTTCTTCTCCTCCACTTTCTTTTTTTCGCCTTCACCTTCGTCCATCAAAGATTGCGTCTTCTGTTCATCCATTGGTGGCAAAGGTGCTGGTGCAGGAGGTGGTTGACCAGGCGGAACTGCACCTGTGCTGTCTCTAAATTGTTTCAAAATGTGCTAATTTTTGATCGCAAAAGGTTAGTAATGATCAGAATCGAGAATTCTAGATGACGACTAGAATTTTTGGTTATTCTGGATTGAATTAGAGTAATATTCAATTTCTGATAATAAGCTTATTCATGACGATGAAAAGTATGAAATTTCATCAAAGAGTATCTCTCTGCCTTCGTGATATTATAATTCTATTCTACAATTATCCTAATCTGTTAATGAAAATGTCTATCTGTTGAAGAGAAATATGAAGAAAAGAAAACTTTTTCTTGGTGCATTGTATGATAGCAATTAGAGCAAAAGTTGTAATGGCGGCCAAGCTGAAGGTTTGATGAGCGAGTATTGTAATGAGCATTGCTTCATCGATCATGTTTCTGATATATTTTTTCCCTCTCAGATACGTCTTCTATATAAATAAATGGCCTATAAACAGGTATGTCGGAAGTTATGTCTGGATGATGGTCGAGTTTCGGAAGCTGAAGTTTGTTATCAGCTTTGGAGCAGCAAGGATTCTTCAACCGGATAAATCTATTGATTTAACAATCTCTTAATTGTGGTTAGTAATCACAGATTTCTCCCAAAGCACAAGAGAGACAGTTCAAATTTCCAGCCACTTAAAGTGTATAGTGAAAACTTACAATAAAATTTCATTCATCCTTCCATATCTTTTATAAATTTCAACACATTTGCATAATTTTGAAATCATCTTTTCGATTAGCAGAACGTGATGCATTCTGCATCATCATTTGACAGAATGATCGATCCATTTGTATATTTTCTTCAGAAACTGGACAAAATATCAGAGAGCAGGCGATGCTTTAAATAGTACTTTTAAGCGTCATCATCATCAGCACGTGTTTCGATACCAAGATTGCGTTATGTTTTATATTATACTTTGACTTTTCGACAGCTCAAGAGGAAAACGATTGATGAAATAGTGCGTTTAAAGTATCCGAGAATCGTTTCTAGTCATTCAGCTATTAGAAGAGACGTCGTCATTTTTATTGTTCAAATATTGAAATTAAATATAAACTATTTGTTGAATTTAAAATTTATTTGAATGATATTAAGCTTGTAGAATCGTATTATAATCAGTTAGATTACATGAAAGCACCTATCTATTGCTCATATACATAGCTGAAACGTTGGGCAAAATGATACCCATTTAGATGAAATACGCAAACACAACCAATTATTAGATTATACAACAAATAAGTGTAAGTTCTTTAATTTCTAAATTGGAGCTTTTCTAACTTCTAAACGAATAGCGAAAATTCACGTTCCTCACTACATATGAGGAAAAAGATTTGATTATTTGTAATTGGTTCATAGACTGCATTGGATATTTCTTCTTATTACTGTTCTGAGTCCGCTAGGTTAAGAATAGTCTTTATTGGGTTTATATGATGATATACAGTAATAAAAAATGTATATCATTCTTTTGCATGTCATTTTGTGTGTCATTTTTTTTCTTTTGTGATGTCGTTCTCTTTCCGCTTCGCTCGTGCTGTCGAAACCGTCGTCGAAGTTGAGTTGGGATTGACCTGCTCGTGGTACTGATCCTGAAGACACTGATTTCTATTGACTAGAAAAGCTCTTTTTTGTTTGGATAATTTTGTATGGATAATCTGTATGGATAATCTTGATTGTTGATGGTGACTTACAACACCTCATAAAGTTAATTGTTAGAACAAAGAATAAGAAATAGACGACGCTTTCAACATTACAAACAAAGCACATAAGTTCTAGACTGTTTGCATGATTTGCAACAATTCAAACAATGCGCATAAGCTCTATCAGCAGATCGGAAGATGAAACAACAAAGGTCTTCGTGCCCAGATACGGATAAGTAACTCACTCGTCTGAGAAATATACCAAATTTCTTCCACACAAAATACATGGTTTTACTGTCGCACATGCTTCAATGAGTGCTCGTTTGGTTTTTCCTTTCATTACTTCTTTCTTTTATATTATAAATTAATTTTCTCTATGTATCCTTCTAGTCGTACGATTATATAACTTTATTGTTTCAGCAAATACATGCACTAATTGGTTTTATGGAATAATATTGTATGAAGTTTTAACTTACAATCGAAGAATAAGCAAATTCCTTGATAATTATTTTTTCATTCTTGAAATCTTTCAATCATTAATTCCGAGTTACTTCACTGAAAACTAAAGATTACAATTCGATTAATTTTAAAATAATTTTAAAACCATATTTCTTTCTCTGTCTGTTTAATAAATGCGAATGTCTAACAAAAAACAAAAACAATTATCAATTATCACAGCAAAAAATTTACTTGCTACAGCTCAAAATTTTATAAAGAATAGTTTTGAATTTGAAACTTAGATTTCCTCTTGACATTGAATGAAGCAATAAGTGAACGCCACTTACGCCGGCTTCCCTTTTTCCCTGAACGAAGTGACATTTCAAAAATGAATTGCAACGAAGTGGCATTTTGAAAATGAATTTATATGAACTAAGAATTTGCATAATTATGAAATTCAAATTAGAGGATTTAAATTTTTCTCAAGAACTATAAGAATACAAACACTAATATTTACGATTTTCCAACAAGTTGTATAAATATATAAGATTTCATTTGCTTAGCTTCAGATGAAAACGTTTTATCTGAAGTCTAGTGAATCGTTAAAAAACTGTGATGACAAAAGCAACAAAGGTATTTTTTGTGAAAATTTCAAGTTAAAATAATGCTTAGATTAATATAATTACCAAAGTGTTTTGGATAAGTTGGACCAGTTTGGTAGCATAATTAATTTGGAATTAATTCCGAAATAAATCATGACAAAAACGTCTTCAATGATTTTATTTTGAAATTAGTATTTATTACAAAGGAAATGATCAGTGAAAGACTTGTGTAAATTAAAAATTTATGGATTTCTGCTAGGATGTTAAAAAACACATTCAGTTTTCTGACTTATACGCTTTCTAGTGTTTAATCTAAATATATTCATCATTTCTTTTTCTATAAGATTACAAACTTATGAAGACTTCCTTGAAGTGTCTAAAAATGCCAAGTTTTTTTTCACTTTGCTGAAGACAATCGAGTCTTCTCTTGTGGTAGATGTACTTATCATGTAATATATTCAAACAAAGGAGTTCATGATTAGGCACTTGCTCTAATTACTTAATTTTGTCATCCTTTTGACAGTGCAGGTATGCATCTGATATAACATTGAAACTAGATTGTAAATCTTTACAAAGTTTTAGTGAAATTGAAGGATTCGTAATTTTGATGGCCAGAAATAAAACATAACTTATTCTTGGTTGCTTCAAATTCTGTTTGCTCTTCCAAGTAACGATGAAATTTTGTTTCTTTTCTGTAGATTGACGACACTTCTGTTATCGCACACTGCAAGGAAGAGAAATCGTGGTTGCATGTTCATCACGATGAAGGTAACTTTGTTCTTGAATCTGTTTGAATCAATCATCCTTCACTTCTTTCTTTTTTCAGTTCTGCAGTTATTTGCAAAAAAACTTTAAGCCTTCAATGATTAAAGAGCGGATGAAAATTATGCAAATTTGTATTGAACATTATTTGATTTTCGCTTTTCACGTTTTCAGATAGCTTTCCAAACTATTTCGAAAATAGCAGTGGTTTAGATGAGTTCGGCAATGTGGAATTTAATGATATTCAATTTCAATATGATTTTCGACTCCATCGAAAAAGCATACAGATGAGACTGATCAGCTAATTTTCAAAAATTAAGCAGAAATTTGAACTTTTTTTCACCGATCTGATCTTCAATTCATTTTGTAGGCTGTAACTGAAATAGGTAGCTCTTTGCAATCTGTCGTGCCGATGATTGTCTACTATCGCCATGTTTGGTGGAATTATGGCTACAAATTAACGCTTGAAGAAAGTATAAATTGTGTATTGTAATAAACTTGTCTCTGAAGCAATCATCTTGTGAATTAATTAGTTCTCTCAATTCAGCATTTTATGCACTAAAAATGGATTTTGAAGCATAACTATTCAAATTGAAATCTTCGGAAGCATTTCAAATGTAGAACAAAGTAAGCTCGGAGGATTTTTAATCGAAGGCAAAGTTAATGCAATATACTTCTCAGTTGTTAATTAATTGATATGCTAACAACAGACAAATGTTTTTCGTTGCTGCTGAAAAGCCTTGGACCTACAGCAAATCCAGAAAAAAAAGTGCCAAGAGGAGCGATTGGCAACAATTCTCCAAATAATCAAAAATCACCGCGTGCGTCCAATGTTCGTGTAGCTCTTAATGTGAAAAAAAGCGAAATTTTAGAAACAGTTACTGAAGGTAAGTATTCTATTGTGATGTTGAACGTAACAAAAAAGAAATTTGGAATTGCCAAAAACTTGATCTTTAGGAGAATTAGTCGAAAGTTCCCTTGGTATTGGTTATATCTGTGTTAATTTGATAAATCAGTCAGTTTTGCAAGAACTCACTAAGAATCATGAATTTATTATTTTGCACATTTCGATGAATATTAACAAGGATTATTTTAATATCGATAAGCTTATTGAATCTTCTATTGCGCCATCGATAGAGTAAAATCTTTTTATTGTTAAAACTTGCTATTTCATTATTTTTTGTGGAATCAAAGCAAATGAAAAACTTCTGCAATTTGTTTCACTTTGATTTATTTAGAATATCTGCCAAGACAAGCTTCAAGAAGTTGAAATTTATTAAATAACGGGAAAAAAAACTTGTAAATTGACAAATAATGAAGAGAAAGGAGAATTTTTGAGGAGGCAGGAGAAGATGGACATGTGCTTAAATATGATGCATTATTGATTGAAATGCTTTTTTAATTGTTAGAATATCGATGAATCCTGAAAATTATAATTTGCTAGAAGCAGTGTTGGCACAAGAATCAAATCGCAATTCGGATTTTGTTTTTACAAGAGGTAAATAAACATTACTAGAATCTGCTGAAAGTACAGACTGCTATTTGCTGTGGTTTGGAGAAGATATCAAAATCATCAGAATCAAGTATCCAAATATTTTCAGAAATTCATAGAGCAGATGTACTGTACTTGATGAATAAGCAAGGCTAATTGATTGGTATTGATAAGGAGTTAATTATCTATTTGGATTCATTTATTAACAAACATTAAGATAAGTTATAATATTTGTAGGAAGTGGTGCGAAAAATGATGCGACATCTTATCATGTCCATCAAAATATTCTTAAACAGCGATCATTCATGCTAGAAGGTATTCTACGACAAAAACATTCGCTTCCAACTGATCAATTACTTGTGGTCGATACTGAGGATCGTATCATTTTTCCATACCTAACGGATGATGACATGAAATTAGTTAGTTTTTTTTTTGAAATTATGGTTCATTATCTTTCGAACTTTAAAATATTAAATTTTATTAATTACTACATACTTACTTCAGTTACTTACTTATTTGTATACGGGTGAAATAATATTACCGAAATTTGATGGCTTTGCTAGAGTAGGTCGTATTCTATCATTATTGATTGATCGTGAACAACTACTCAATATTTTTATGCATTGGCAGAAATTAATTGTCAAAAATCTTCTCCAAGTTGAAAAGGTTCAATTTCTTTTTCTCTTATCTTATTATTCTTTCGATTTAAGGAAATCAAAGAATGCAAGATTCTTTAATTGAATTTTTGTAACAATTCATCTACTCTGCTCTTCTATATTTTACGACAGTTATGAAATTTCAATTTAAGTAACTATTAATATGATTGGAAATATTATTGCTAAATCTATCCTAATTTTAGTATACATTATGATACGTGTAATTCATCGTGATCAAAACATTCCCACTGTCGAACTTTTAAATAATTTTATTAATGGTCTCTAGAATTTTTATATATGAAATGTTCTGAAGAAATTCATTCTTTGCATTCGAAATAAAAGCAAATTTTAGAAGAATGATAATGACCGAATTATTGAAGAAAGTTTCAAAGCATTGATATCGGTGTTCAGCGCACCGTATGGAGCATTACCGTATGCCAAGAGAATGGCACTTTCCTTACTTGCTGATCAGGTCTTTCTTTATTCATAATTCTAATAAGTCTTTCTTTCTAATTGAAAACTTGCAATGATTCTTTGCAGATAACAAAAAGTAATGAAGCTTTGATAGAAAAATATAACGAGCAGTCGAGGTATGGTCCGTATCAAGTTGGACATTTCATAGAAATTGCACTGAAACTGAAACGTATCATCACTTCGATCAAAAAAATGCCTTGTGGTCTCTAAATTATGATTATTAGCGTGCTTTTAAAATTGTGTGATCTCATTTCACTTCAATAAATATCTTTATCGACATTGACATCGCGATCCATAGTCTGGCAAATACGTGTGTTTGAATAAAACATTATTTGAAATATAATTGACTGGAGAAGAAATTCACTGGATTTTTTGTCTTATTTTATTGAAAAGAATTGAAATTTAGATTTCTAGTGCGGTTACTAAACATTAGTATGAAGAATTGTTCTGGTTATGTGTCTCAAATTTCAAAATTTTGCGGAGAATTTCATGGTTGATTGATAGAATTATCAAACCAGGATGATTTCAACAGAAAAGCCGAATTTATTAAAACAATTTTAAAGGCTGACAAATTGGAACACTTTTCTATTAAATAATAAATATTTCTTATGCCTTTAAATCGGGCACTATTTGAATAGACTGTTACAACATGTTGTAAGAAATTGCATGACTGATACTAATTTTCGCTTATCGATTGATAAATTATGCATATTATGCGAAATTAGCACTAGATAAATGATAAGGAATAAGGATGGCGATCAGTTTATTATTTTTATTAGCTCGAGAGAGTAGCACTGTTGAGCAACGACAATGCACAGTTTTAATGAGAACAATGAATCGAAACTTGTGGAATTTCCGAAAGGCAAAGTAAATATTTCCTTCAGATGTTCATCGTGATTACCTTTGTGACCTTCTTTCCCCTTTTAAGTACGCTTCGGAAGTCTAGCTATATTATCTAAATTGAGCAAAACGGGCAGAAATACAATCATGAAACCGGATCTTGCAGATAGTTGGAGCACGGTGGATAGTACGAAGAATTTTAGGAACCGGTGCTTACGGGGCAGTTTATGAGGTACAGAACATAACAAATCCTCTGATCAGTGGAGCACTCAAAGTAAGTGGAGTTTTCAATCAAATTCTATTCGAAATCGAATTTCAATAAATTGATATATCTATATCCAATATTTTTATTCATCAGAAGAAAAATTTTTTAAATCGATGGAGAAAATTCTGCGAAGTATACATTTTCATTAATTTACTTTTAAGCATCTGAAAGCTGTTAATAAAAATTTTTTCTTGCAGGCTGAATCAAATTTTGCAGCAGATAGTATTTTGAAATTGGAAGTTGAAGTATTAAAGCAACTGCAAAATCGTAAATATACCGTCCGGCTGTTATATTCTGGTAAAAGAGAAACATATAGGTTGGCAAACTAATGCTGAATTCTTTCTTCATCATTTGTTTAACAATGAAAAACAATGGAACCTCAACTACACTGTGGTTTACGAAAGAACAAATATAAAAGGATTTCTTGTAACTCAGCTCTGAGAAATATGGAATCAGTAAAACATTGAAGGATTCAAGTTCTTAACTGAAATGACGTAATTTTATAGTTACTTGGTGATGACACTGTGCGGTCCGGATTTGATCGCAGTGAAACAAATGAAGAATTTGACGACATTTAGCGAAAGTACCATACTTCGTATCGCTATTTTAAGCTTGTATGCTATTAAACAGGTATGAAATCGCAAATTCAAAGTCGAAAGTTTTCATTACCGAAAAATATTGAAGTAAGACTGTAACATCCCCCATGTTATATTTGATTTCTACGTATTTCCATTCTCGAAGATTTCAGTACATCTTTTAACATTTTTGTAATCACTTTCATTACATTATTCTCCGAAAATTTTTGTGAATTTAACTGTTTTAGTTGCATGAAATTGGCTTTGTACACCGTGATATAAAGCCCAGTAATATAGCAATATCGCCGTCTCCTACTGATCGTCACATTATGTATTTGTTAGACTATGGGATGGTTCGAAAATACGCGATCTACAGTAAAAAGCAATGGTTTATCAGACAACCGAGAAAGCAGGTTCACTCTTAAGTTCAAAAGATCTTAAATAATTTAAAAATTTTGTTTGGAATTTGCAGAAAAATTTTTAAGTAAGCTCGATCTTTGAGAAAAAAAAAACTAATAATCATCCGTTTCATTGATATAGGATAGAAAATACTCGCTCTTCCTATGAATAAATGAGAAGATCTGACTGTTTGCAGGTTTTACTTCGTGGAACACTGCGATATTGTTCGGTAAATACTCATAAACGGCGTGAACAGGTTCGCAAAATAAAATTAAAATGAAAAAGAATCTTTAAGCATCTTCGAAGCATACCGATGCTCAAGAATAGATCATTCTGTTGAATGTTAAAAACTTCAAGTGTTACATGTTTTCAAAAACATATTTAGTTTCTTCATTCAAATTGCAAAAGTGAAAATAAAATATGCATTTTATCTTTTAACTTCAAAACTACGCATTTGCACAGAACTGAAAAGTGAATAAACAAATAATTTCATCACGAAAATAGATGAATAAAGAATTTGATTTCCGTTTCAGGGACGCGTTGATGACCTCTGGTCACTGATCTACATGTTGATTGACTTACGCAGTAATCACCTACCTTGGAATAAAGCAATACGTGAAGACCGTATTCTCTATCTTAAAGAATCTGTTTCTGATAAGCAACTTCTGTCGATCGGACAGATGGAATTTTATGAACAAATCTTAACACATCTTCGTAAACTTCGTTACCCGGATAGGCCCGACTATCGTTACATGTATAAACTGGTACGGCTCATGATAGATTTCTGAAGATAACAACAATGAAAAAAACGCATCATTCCGAAATCAATACAAGAAAAAAAATCATACTTTCAAAATAATTTATACTTCCATCTAAAATTCAAGACGTGGGATTTTCCAGAAATTGCCAAATAATTAATAAAAATTCTCTAGATGATATCACCAATGATAAAGAAGCAGTATTTTTTCAATGAACCGTATGATTGGGAGATTTTATCAGAAAGTGAAACACAGGAAGAATCACTATCGTCGGAAAAATCCGATACATCAGCTGGCCCGATTAATGCAAAATGCAAGTTCTTCCTTGATCTCTTAATTTATGCCAAAGTTCGTGTACTGCAACATTTCCCACTCAAGCTCGTTGCAGTACAAAAGATTCAATTTGCATCTAAATATGAAAAATGGATCCCTCCTACATATTACAGCTCTCAATCTAATCATTCCGGAAGATATACCATTGGCACAGGAGCATGCATTTGAAGAGGGCGAAAATGATGTGCCGGACATCATGAAAACCGCTTATCATGTTCCGAGTCGTCGACATGATCGTCGTCGACATGCGCTGCAAGAAGAAAGCAACATACCTAATGAAGATTTACCGTAAATTCATTTTTAGACTAGGTGCAAAATTGTTGCGAATCAGTTTACGAAATAAACTATTTGATAGAATGGTTACTTCTATTACCCACATCTTTTTCCAACAAGAATTTGACCTACGCACGCAAAACCATGCTTTAGAATCGTAAATTCATCATAAAAAAACTACTGCTACTTTTGTCCGTAGAAACCAAAATACAGTAGTAGAATACAAACATTTTGTGATACCTCAGTTAAAACACATTTCTCGATAGATTGTTCTCATCAACACATAAATCCACCCTATTAAAATTTAACGAATTATGGAAGACACAATTACTACCACCCCATGAATTTACTCCATACTCCTGAAAAAATCCAGTCTAAAATTGTGTAACAGGAGATAAATCCAAGCTAATGCATCAAAATTCAGACATCGAAAATAAAAACTAACTCTTCATTTAATTTCTATTCAGAACTTCTCATTTTCAATTTGTATAGCATCTTTTTTCAACAATTTCCAGGTAAACAACGTACAGCACCATTTATAGCTAACAGTACGAATTTTCTTTTAAACAACACGACATTGCAAAACGTGACACTATGCCTCTATTATACAACAACACAAACTAATTGCATCAATGGACACTATGCTTCTATTACACAACAACACAAACTAATTGCATCAAAGTAACACCATATGGAGAGATTTTCAGAGACAAGGAAATTGAAGAGCTTCATATCACTGTAATCGAGAAAAATTTATGAAGAGAAACTGTAACAAACAAGAAACCAACTAAACATAACGGATAATCAACACAAACACAATTCGTCCAAATTAAATCCATTTTTATACATCGACACGTCTAAATAACTTGGAAAAATATTGAAATGGGATTTTTCACAATGAAGGATTTCGGAAAGTTTTGAAAAATCTGAAGCTTGGAAACGTTTTTTGGAAAGTTTTGGAAAGCCTGAAACTTGAGAACGTATATTTATAAAGGTAAAATTGTGAGTAAGTCAGAAAGTTCCTATCAAATATAATTTTGTCATTTCGTGAAATAACACTAACACTGTATATGTAGGTAAGTATCCCAGATTTCTCATATCCAAAAAGTAAAGATAGAGGAAAAACAGAGAGAGAACTTCAATAAATTATGTTAGTGTTCTCAAATCAAAAATTAAAGTTTTGAAAGAATAAATGATATCAAAATAAAAATATCACACATTTTCTTCAGCAATGCGAGCTTCTTCCAAGATTGTATCGAATGAAAAGGGAACAAAAGCATGACCAAGACCTTTGTAGAATTTGCTTTGAAATTCAACCCTGTAATGAAAGAATTTAAGAAATATTATATAATCATTAATAACTTTTTCAAATTAAAAAAATCTATTAGTAAAACGGGTTCCCATAAACTGAGTTATTACATAAAATTAATCACTAACAGCATCCATCATTATTACAGCGTTCACAAATTTCAATTAAATCTTATCTTTGACAATCAAGTTAAAAGATTTAACAATATGTTTCAAAAACACACCAATGAAGACGAAGAGCGTGCAGAAAAGCGCTGAGACCTTCCATCAAGACTAAAATTGAAAATGAAAGAGAAGCAAACAAAAAAAACAGAACATATGTCGCCACTGCTCCCATATAACCATTAAACATAAAAGCCTGGCGGAAAACCATCGTCCATAACACATCTGACAACTCTAAAAGATGATAAACATCATCATCAAGGTATATATCATACAATCCAAGCAAAAAAATTTCCCACTTTTGTAGATAATACAAGTTAGCTTCTAATAACAAATCCATTGCCTCTTCTTTCCTTCTCAACCCTTTACTACCTCTCTCGCGAAAAACATCCAGCATTTAATAAAATGCGCATTATTTTAAAAAGTTCACTAAAATACAACATTTCAGTAAAATATAAAGTAAGTCAATATAAAAAAGTGACAACTTACGAGCATGTGCAAGCGAAAGCGCCCAAAGTCGAAGATAGGAAGCAGTATGCGATATACAGCCTAGAGCAAATTCAATGGTATGAATAGCTTGATAAACCATAACATCAACAAAATCGAACTGAAATGAAATTCAAATTCAAATTTTAAAAAAATATTAAATCTTCTATATAAAACTAAGATTTTTAAAAAATAAAATTCGTCACTTTTTTCCAGATAAATTTTGCTCAAAACTTAGAAATTATGATTAAACATGGACGTACTTTTTCCTCAATATATGTCACAGATGATCTCGACGAATCATAATGAATTATATGTGCATCATCACCATTCGATTCAGCATGGATACTCTTAAAAAAAAGAAAAAAAAAAACATAGAATGGGATGACCTTTCGAAAATCCGTGAACATAAAATTAAATATGGCAGAGCAAGTACTTAAAAATACTGATCTAGAATGAAAAAAATTGATAAAAGAATAATATCAAGCATATTCACGAGAAAATGATAATGAAGATAATATGCTCTTGTGAACGTCTAGAATCTTTAATCATTTGATCATAAAATTATAAAAAATAATTTCGTGAAGTAGTGCTGGAAATAACTCATCTAAGTGCCGCTCGGCGCTATGTAACTGAAGGTGCTCAAATTCCCATTTTTCCAATGGAAAATCGAAATTATGCAAGTAAATTTTGGAACACACCATTTTGAATTTTCAAATAAGTCGTTGGAAGAAAAAGAGACGGATTCAATTTTCTCAAAAAATGATTTGATGGACCGCCTGTTATGCTGCGGGGAATTGTATAACCAGTACTCCTTCTACAATGTGTACAATGAGCGGCACTTGAATCATTGCCACTACCACTAGGATCATTTCGATTTTACCCCAAAAACACACACAACCACAACACATGTTACCGAATTTGAACACCAACAACAATACTAATATGAATTTAAACACCAACAATAGACGAGTTGAAAGCAGGTTCTATCAAAACTAACAGCTAAAAGTTCTAGAATCCTACAGTGTTCTCTATTTATTTAGGTTTCAGTTTTAGATTTCAAAAATCATTTGTTCACACCTACGAATTCTACAATTTTCAGCCCATTCGGATAGTATTTGTATTCAAAGATGTTCAAATATTTTAGAAAAACTTCAAACCAAGTTAGAAGTGCCCATGGCAATTCGTTCTTTGTATTTCTTCCATTGCATGTACGGCTTGCCAAATAACATAATCGGGATGCACGCTGCCGCAATAAGCACAAATAATGTTTCAAAGAAGGACTAAAATTATTGAAACTGTAGTTATTAAAAAGTAATTTAATCAAGTCTTCAAAAAATCCAAAATTTGGTCAAAATTATACAACGTATGCACAGAAAGCCAGAATATGCATTGTGTAAGGGTTTTCTTCCTTCCTTGACCTATTCAGTCCAGAATTCCTGTTTTAATACAAAAAAAAAAAAAAAAAAAAAAAAAAAA
>KZ271524.1:444182-471402 GCA_002249935.1 Onchocerca flexuosa
AAAAAAAAAAACAAAAAAAAAAGAAATCAAACTGAATTTCCGAGACAACTTATGTGAAAAACAAAAATTTGAAAACCCACTTGACCCGGATACCAAAGATTGAGATGACACTGTGGATACACAATTCCTTCAGAATCAACAAATCCAGATGCGCGTTTCTTCATCATAAACATGTTAATAAGTCCTATCAGCAATGATGGGGCGCAGTTAGACGATGGATATTCATAACCCAAAACATAGCCACTCTGCAAAATTCACATATAAAAGGAACTATTAAAATAGAAACCTTAGCTATTGGCAGAATACAAAGGTTTGCGAAAGTCAAAATGTACAGGAAAATTATAGTCCTTAAGATATTTTATGAAAATAATCTAATGATTTTATTTTATGCATATGCCTATGGTTTACTATAACCTCACCATTACTAGTAATTATTCTAATTAAACAAATTAAATTTGATAGCTTCTAGACAGTAATTTTAAAATCAGTTATAATTTTTAAGAAAGCCAGTATTTTAATCTTTACAAATGACATTTGTATTTGCTGTACTTTTTGCTTTTTGCTTACTTATTACAAGGACCGCATAAAATGCATTGCATCATCATATAGATCAGAACCTACACATTTAAAAAAACTAAAATGCCTACCTTGGCGGAAAAAAGCAACCATTTGAAGACAATTTGCATACAAAGGTAAATGAAAATACAGCCAAGGAATAGCATTTGCGGGATAAACATATACAGAATATCCAGACGAGAATTAAAGTATCTGGAATTAAAAATAATCAGATCATTTCCATTTTGGAAATAGTCTTACAGCAGTTCCTGGTTCAAATTATTTCCCTAAGTCATTCAGAATCAATAACGTAATCTTAATTATTATAATAGAATCAAAAGTACGAAAAAACACAAGCAAGAAACGCAATTAAACTCTACAGTCTTTCAAATCTAAAAAAAAATTTTGAATAATCATTTACTATGTTGTTTTTTTAAGATTGAAATTCCTATAAAAATTATTCTGAATCACAACTTACTTGTAATTTTCATAACTCAACATGACACCAAAAGTCATTTGTGCAATACCAATTATGACAGACATTTTCATTTTCATCGAGTTCAAAAAACTCAATTTGTTACTCTCAGCAAGATTCCAAATTGGATCAACGCCTATAGGATAAGGTCCGACTGACTGAAATCAAGAAACAGGTTGCGAAAAGGCAATAAGATTTCACAAGTAAATTAATGATAATGTGAAATAAGATTATGCACAAAAAGTTTCAAGAAAAAGCGCAGAAAAATATAAAGGTGTCCAACCACATTATAATAAGCCCATTGTGGTGTCAGCATAAGTTCTCGCTCATACTCAAGTTTGTTTAAATTTGAATAAATATTTCGCCATGAACTCCCGAATAAATTGAATGATTTGCTATATACATCGTTATAAATTAATCCAGTGTATATCGAGAAGCAACCCATTAAAAATATCACATAACGACCGTTAAAAAAAGTTTGAAAAATCTGAAAATTGTTTGAAATTAACAATACTGAACTTGATAAATTTTGAATGAAACCAAAATTTGAATCAACTCAAATTATATTTTAAAAATTATCGACATAATTTTCTATAGGATTGTGCAAAAGTTTGTTTTCTCTAATATATAATCTTGCAATGTCACTTGTTTCTTTCACCTCCAAATTTTATACTCTTGATCTTACACTTAAATTATAATAAAATTATCAACCTCATCGTTTATCCGAGCTGATTCCAATCGTTTTTCGCGATATATAAAAAAGAGAGCGCATAGAAGCATAATAAGTCCGTGGCCACAGTCACCAAACATGACAGCAAAAATGAACGGGAATGTAATCATTGTATAAGGAGCTAGAAGTCATTTATTAAGTTTCTCACTAATAAAAAATGTTATTTTTAAAGAAAACTATAAAATAAAATAAAAAAAACCGATCATTAAAAAAATCAATTTTAACCGAAATTTTAGATTATCAGCTTTCACCAAGTAACAGAAAATTATCATACCTGGATTTATTTCCCGATATGATGCAATGCCATACGCATCAACAATATTTTGAAATCCGCGGGTGAATTTGTTAACACGATGGAAAGTTGGAGGTGCTTCCGTTATGTCTGACATACGGTTTAGAATTGACGGTACTGTACTTCCTGATTCTTCCTAAAATTAAAATATTTAAAAAACTTATAATTCATAATTTTCACTTACTGATTTCTGCAAAAAATAAAATAGTATCCTAGAAATTTCTATTCGTTGAAAAATTCATATTAATAAATACTGTATTGATGACTGGTAATAAAAAAAAATTTGTATATATCCTCATAAAAAAAGATATAACAAAGAAATTGAACCAACCGTCCCCCTTTTGAGTGCCAATTGAATCCGATTTAAATCAGCTACTGGACACCAACATTCAGCAATCAGACATTTTTGGGTAACATCCAAGTTAAATAAATTTAATGTATGGTAAATAGATTTGATTTTACGCACTTTTGTTAGCCACATTCGTACATTTTTTGATGCAGCAACCTAAAAAAGTTAGATAATGCACATTAATTTGAAGGTTTCAAAAATTTTTCTAAAATATTTTGGAAACTTAAACTTTAAACTTCAAAGAGACTGAAAAATTTTATTAAGATCAAGGAATAAAAAGAACCAAGACGCGATGTCGATGATCTTGTGTTTGTCCTAAAACCGTTTTCAAATCTTCAATACGAGTCATCACTCCTATCGACATCTCTCGCCGTTCTTGCGGAGTATCCGGACATGGATAAAGAGTTGCTCGAAAACTGGAATGCATAAAATTCTATATGTAAGAACTCTATCACAAGTATCTCAGTTTTTCAGCAAACCAAAAAAACATACCCTTCGCAAATTTTTTTGACACGAGTTTTTAACTGATCACCTTGAAAAAATATAATAAATACTGTATTGATGACTGGATCGCCCTGAAAAATAGTTATATTTTCTGAGCATTCTATATTAAAGATCTCGTTTAAGATGAGCATTATATATTGAGCTAATGTCATTTTTTTATAAGAAATTCGAATATCCTCCTGAATAATAGAGATAAACATTATATTCCGATCAGGAAGAAATATGCCAAAAAAATTATCTGAATAAATATTTATAAAGAAATGGTGAGTAAAACACAAATTACATAAAGTAGTAGAACATGAAAATAAAATAATGATTTACAGTAGTAGGGTCGATAAGTGGTTCCGCTATTTCAGACTGTCGCAAGAAAACATTACCACGACAAGCGCGCCATAATAGTCGCTCAAATGCTGGAAGTCGCTCTCGATGAATGACACCAGCAACAAAACTACAAAGTTTCGAATTCTTATTAATAATGAAGTGACCAATTAAAATGAAGAATGACTCAACCTTTGATCAATCAATTTATGTATGCAATAGAACTGAAGTCTCAAACTCTTTCTTTTGCTTTGAAATAAAAATACAATTTTGTCTCAAAATGTTTCGGACAGAACTGTATTGTTTGTCTCATAATATGCAGAAAATAGAGTTAAATGTATGATAACTGCAACATTCACATATTTTCTGATATGAACTAGCTTTTAACACTGTGATAACTACGATTGCATAGTATGAAATAATTTTTAAAATTTAACGAAAATTACATTTAAAAACTGAACAAAAAGAACGAAAAAAATACAGAATAAAAAAGTTGAAAAAAAAAAGACAAATTAAAGTTGAGGAAGTGTGGAAAACTTGATTTGTCTCTTTTCAGATAAGTTAGAATCATACTATAAATAATAGAGAAACATGAAACAATCAAGGGAAGAAAGAACTTTGCAATGTGTTAAAGCAACTGAAAGATAAAAAAAATAAGTTAAAATAATTTCGGGATAATTCTAGATGAACTACTCAAATAATCAATGGTTTCGAAATTTAGCTTTGAATTTTATAGAATCATGTAAATATATTAGTTCCGAAATTTTTTTAAAAAAATCGATTAAAAGCTGCATTAACAAGGAAGCATATAATTTTATTAGCGTAAAATCTTTAAAACATGTAAATAAATTCAGAAAATAGAAAATGTTAATTTAAACATATAAATAACGATCTTCTATGTCATAAAAAATCCATTCAGAAATCTTTGTCTTCTAAGATCTACAGCAATCTTTCTGATTTTAGAAAAGTAAATATTCTCACAATGATTTAGAAAAAAGTAATTCAAAAAAAACCGCACAATCATGATGAGGCCTATCCTCAAGCATATAATCCAAATTTAAAAGATATGGAGAAACTTATATTCTAAAAAACGCTTGAAGTTAACTGCAATTTTTGCAGAGTGATAAAATTACTTGGTTGAAATAAGGAAGAACACAATAATTCAAGTCGAATGGTTGTGAAATTTGAAAAAAAAAAAAAAAAGACATGAACGGCATACTGTAAATATTTTAGATTCAAGCATGAAACAAAAAAGAGAACAAGAGACGTACCCAAAATTAGCAAACATTTGGCCGGTGACGGCACCGGACAATTCGATGCCTATTCCCTCAGTTTCTTGCAAAACGATCTGTTCCGGGAGGCCGCTACCGACTGATGCATTTGGTGGCACGATTGTTTCCGTTCCAGCCTAACAGAAGCAACAAAACTATTTGCTGTATCATAAATAATCCGATTCATTTTTTATTTGCAGGAACTGACAAGAAATTTTCAAATAATGTCTTAAAGAATCTTGGAGAAAAGAGACAGCGATAATAAAAGTGCCAAAAATTTAAGACTTATTTTTCCCTAAAATACTGCAACCTTCGAACCCGAGAAGCACAGTCCATAGAGACTCGAAGTTTTCGATGTTTTAAGTTTTATGGTTTTGTGAGACAATGCATAAAGATTGTAAAATAATGACAACAGTTCAGACAGTTTGTTAGCTCAAAGAAATTCCATTTTTCAGCAACAAGAATCAGCAGTTGGCTCAGCGCAATCAAAATATTCCACTTCTGATTTAGAACCTATCTCATTTTCAAAAAAAAAAAAAAAAAAATGGCTTAAAAAGGCAAACTGACACAAATAAGTAATAAACTGGATGATGGAAATAAAAAAATCCAAAAGAATTTATATCAAAATCATTTCCTGGAAATACTTATCATGATAATAGGATTATTAATTCCTCTTACTGCATCCTTTTTGGGTATCGTCATTCAGTAGGACATGCAAATGAAAAAAATGATTGAAAGCAATTTTCGATAATTTACACGAAATTGCATCCACATTTCTGAATAAAAACACAATTTGTTGGTTACAATCTACAGCTATTCATGCATTTAACATGCATGTATGAATATGTTCGAGAATTGACATGCAAACATTAGAAGACAAATCACGAACTTAATGATAGAACTAACTAAAAAGAGACCGCCATCACTTAATTCATTTTTAATTCACACACAATTCTGTACTTACCCTAAACGCAAAGTTACTGCCGTGCTTCGCGATTCGCTCAAAAGACTTTGCTCCTCTTCAGGAATAAAACGATGTTGATGCTCTTCTCGTCTTGTATTCGGCCACCTACCATGTTCCACCTGTATCGTTCACAAAGCTCAGCTTTAGAAAGCATACGGAAATAACTATGCAATGAAAAAAGCAAAGTGCTTTTCTGAACACATAAACAGGTGCTACTAAAGATAATTTTTTTAAAGCTTTCGGATAAAACACAAGACGTAAAATAAGTTTTGGTAAGATATGACTAGATGAAATGCTTTTCCTGAAATACTGAAACCATACTTAACGTTTCAATAGAAAAATCATTGGTTTGTATTCCCTACTGTCTATTATTATTACTAAGAACTGATAATGAAAAGATTATTTCAATTAGTGCCGATTAACTCCTCATAAAAATGATTGTGCATAACAACCACTAAGTCAAAGGACAACTCAAAAAATGAAATATATTGTTATGAGTTAAGCCAATGGTGATAAAACGTGACAATATGTGAGGTCGAATTGTTATGCTGCTTTAAAGATGATGATGATTAGTAAAGCTCAAATACTGAAATGAATTTAGCAACGGAATGAGCAATCACGAAAACGGAATATTATCAACTGCTGCTCGTACATATGTATATCTGCAAAAAAATCGAGAAATGAATGCTAACGTCATTGAACTAAGTGAAAAAAAGTTAAAAGCCTGTTTCAACGATCCACGAGCCATTTTTCAAGACGAAATAGGTTGTATTAGTTTCATTGAAAAAAGAAGACTTGGCGTAAACATCGAAATCGGAATGCTGAATTAAAACTACTAATGAAAATTTCAGGAAAAGCATTTCAAAAAGGAAACAGAACAAATCTAAAACTAGAATTATGTTAATAAAAATGTATAAAAGTGTTAGGAATTAATTTCATAACGTCAAAAACTAATTCACAACAATCTTAGACAAAAACCTGCACAAAACAACTATTGCAAACAGATATATGCAAAATCACTTTCAATATTCCTCGATATGATTTATTCAACGTGAAGTCGAGGATTGTAAAATCTTAGATCACTTAAAATCAAACTCATCGAGTTCGAAGGATTCAGCGTTTTCTGATCACATTCAGTAAATTAATGAATTCTGGGGCTACGCAAGTTTTTCAACTGTGTAAATTTATTTCCAGCTATTTTTTCCTTTTCATCATCTCTTAGTTGTGAAATTACCAATCATCTTATCATAAGTCTATATTATTCTACACAGTGTGATCAGTCCTTTCAATACATATTACAAGATCAATATCAGATTTATTTGGATAAAAAGACATTAAGGGAGTTAATTTCAGATCACGGTTTAGTGTGTATGAAAATATAGCATTATGTATAATCATGAAATTTGCTTCCTGTTAAGAAATAGCAATAATCTAACTTAAGCCCGCTACAATCCATTTAATTTCTACTTAATCCGTTTACTTGCTCTGAAAAAATGAAGTATAAAAAAAATACCTCATCGAAGAACTGTTGCGTTTTCCGAAGAATATGTTTCAATTCTGTCAATTCTGAAAAGTTTTTCTTCAACATTTCCTCATTTTGATTGACTTCTTGTAATTCATTTTCTAACTTTTCGAATGTTGCCTGTAACAATCGGTAAATAATTGGAACTCCGTCGTATTTAATACTTTAATATGTTATGGAACTTAATTTCCTTACTATCTATAATAAATTTGCTTATTTTTTATTTTACAACTCACCTCTAAATCAATCATCTCTTTTGGTTGTGGAGCATCTGGATTTTCACCTGTATCCAACATTGGTATTAAATCCTTTTTGATTTCACGCTCCAAAAATCCTTTAAAAAATTTGCTACTATCATTTCCTGACAAACACTGCATTTAAATTTATTTCACATTTTAAAAATCTGTTGAAAATCTTAGATCTATCATTTCCTGACAAACACTATATCTAAATCTATTTCACATTTTAAAAATCTGTTGAAAATATTAGATTTATTCACGATAAATAAATATTACAGAGTGCTGCAAATAAAAAGTGGAAACTCCTTAGAAACATGTATAGCCACATGTACAGGCGTAATTGTCAAGACGATATATTCTGATTGCTTCTGTCTTTCAGTTTGAAAACTATAAACATACTCAATTTTCGTTCCATTTCATCACAACGTCGCACTTCGTTCACAAATTTCCGTTGGAAAGCACTTACATCTGGATTGAGCTATAAATGTTAATCATAATCAACGCTATCATAATTATAATAAACATAATGTAATCAATTATCACTGTCATCAAATATCATTATATATTAATTATTAGAAACAATAATCGACTAAATCCGTACATATTTAGTAAGTAACACAAGCTGTAGGAAAAAAAAAAAAAAAAAAAAAAACTTACATCACGGAATTGCACTAGACCCAATTCCCCTAGCTCTGCAACACAAGCATACGCAGCTTCCGTTTGCAGAAACAGCTGTGCTAAGCACATTTCTTCGCTTCGATAGATCGAATCCATCTTCGAGCGATTTTAAAATGCTGAAAACTTCTCATTAAATCTACACTTGTTCAAATCAACATTTTCTAATCCATTACCCGAAATATTTCGTATAATTCAAGAGAAAGAGAGAGACATTGTCAGTTGTCAATCGACTATCAGTTGAATTCCCGACATAAGCACTGAAATACAATAAGTTACAACAGAAAGTAAATGGGAAATTATGTAATAAGTTGACTTCATGTGTAAACCGTGGATAAATGATAACAATTCGGGAATGTATGAGAATCAAAGCAACAAATGACAACTACGATGAAAGCAAGAAACAGATCAGCATTGATAACGATAAACAACGACGTGAAACCCGTCAAGACACCCTCCCCACTCCTGATTACTCCTCCTCGTCGTACGTAACATAACACGTCAGCAAGGAAACCATACTCTAGTACGAACCAGTATCCCGATGAAAATTTCAAAAATCACTCGATTAAGCCATGCTATATCTATGTTATCTCTCATCAGATAGCATGATATTTCATCCCAAATTTGAAAAATCTATTGAAAACCGAAGTGTTGTATTGATTATCTTCTGGACTATCAGAATTCTCATATCTGTTTTCAGGTTAAATACAATTTAAAATTTCATATCATTTGCTATCATTTCCTTTCATTTTTGAGATCACAAAGAAAAATCTGTGGTATTTTTCAAGTTGAAATACTTGCAGAAAATCACAACTTGAATTTTCGATAAAATTTTGAGTGTTTGTAGTCATTATAGAATTTCAGAAACTTCAGACTTTTGATCGATTAGAGAAACTTTTCGAGAACAGACTAACAAGTGAGGATAGATAGACATAACTGAACTAGTTTTATGAATTGAATGCGCAAATAATTAGAGAGTATTTGGCCGAAGTATCGATTTTATGGTAAAAAAGTATTTTCGAAGGAAACAGGACCGCTAATTAGTTAAACATGAATCGATGATGACTCATATTTTCATGTAGGGCAAGAGTGTTTTGCGCGGTCGATAAAGCTCATTGGTAGTTTGTTTGCTTAGGCCTGGCCATATACATTCAGGCCACTCTACCCTGAAACTTAAAGCTTTTTGAAGTTTCTCAAGCGCATGCACATCCATTCAAGCTTGCTTACTTGAAATTCTTCAAGCGCATGCACATCCATTCAAGCTTGCTCTGAAACTTCAAAGCGAACTCATTGCAATCGACTGGAGCGAATGTGAAAGGAAGAAACGATTAATTAGAATTGAAAATTGTTTTTCGCACAAATAACGAAATTTTTTTTACAATTTTTGTCACCTAAATTGATTTATGAAAGTCAGCTTTTGTTCGAAATTTGAATGCATACGTATCGAATTCGACAGCGTGATCAAATTCAGTTCCTTTAAATTCAGTTTAATTCAATTCAATCAATTTCATTAAGGTTCAGTTCAGTTCAGTTCAAATTCAATTAGTTTGATTTCACTAGAAAGAATTAATTCATCACTTCATTACCGCTTGATCGAAAATTCATTTTAGTTTAATTCTAATTTATTATAGTAATTCTGGCGCTTTATCTTGACTTTCATTAAATATTCAAGGATTATATTATTATAATTTCCATGAGCACATCATCACTTATCATTAGCTCTCAACTTTTTGTATACTTTTCTGATAAGGAACTGAAGCATTTTAGCGCAAGGAAAGGAAGATAAATCAGTAAAATTAGGTTAGAAGCGAAGTGAATGATACCCAAAGTCAATTATTTGAACTTCGAATAAAAATTGAGAGCAAAAATGCTTTCTAAAGAGATACAAACTAAGAAGCGATTATCTGTAATTTTAACAGTCAATCATTTAAACTGACGATAGAGCCATCAATTTAAGTGATGAGAACCTTCTATCATTCTTTTGTTTCTATAGATTTGGTTTAGCTCTAACGGAAGATAAATGCTCTATCGGCTAACTGTTAAAATCTGTCAGAAACATTCTTATACCCCTAAAATCATTCATAAAACTCATATTTCCGGAAAATTAAGCATCAACAATGGCGCTGGAAATAGTGCAATGTTCAATTTCCAATTTTTTATTTTAACCGAAGTTTGTTGCGGAATTCCAAGCGTACTATTTAATGGTCAAAAATTGAGAATTTTAGATTTTGTTGCAGTTCGTTAATTTCATACCGAAAATATTTCTCGTCATCAAAAGATAAGTATTTTAAAATTGATATCAATTTAAAATGGTATTAGTCATTGACTTCAATCCAAGCTTGATATGAGTACATTTTTGACGTCAGCACATTTTCATAGCAAAATTCCAATTAAAAAACTAAGTGAGCGAAATCTTGAAATGTCAATGTTTGATGGATATTATGATTCGCTACATGTTTAGAATGAGAGGAGATGGGTATTTATGCAAGTTGCTCGTAAGTTTCATTTCATAAATGTGAAAGTATACTTGGCAAGATATGTGTGTCTATTTTGCGTGTCTATTTCTCGAATAAGTTTATACTTTTCAAAAATTATGAATCAACTTTTTCTGCCTTCCGATTTCAATGATCTTTTTTGCTACTCTCATATATCAAGTTTCGAAGAAAGTTTACACTCTCGACAGAGTGTGCATACATATGTACCCGCATACACACATATGTATACACTTATCTAAACAAAAATATATAAATATATATATATATATACCCCACGCAAATACCTCGAGCAGTTGTGGAAACAGAACTAAAACTCAAAAATCAATCGATTTAGAAGTCGCTAGAGATAGTAAGATATTTTGCAATCCCAGATTTCCTTTCTCTTTTAGATCTTGTCCAATTGTTATGGCTTTAATTTGATTACTTAATTATATAATTATTTAATTAATTACGTCATTCAATTATACAATTGTTATTTAATTAATTTTTAATTGCCCAATTATATAATTATTATTTAATTAATTACTTACGCATGAATAGGTATAAAATAGAAACAGAGAAAATATTGAAACAGAAACTTTCTTTTTAAACAATATAACCGAAAGTAATAATAACAGTGCAATAGAAGTAATAATAAAACAATAAAAATTATAGTAGAAACAATTCATTTCAGAGCCATGTAAATTCTTTTAATTACAACGTCCTTTTTTTTTTTTTTTAAGCATTCAAGTGATATTTTACGAAAAAAATAAAAAATTCGTCATTTTGCAGATTTGCAAGATTTGCTTATATGGGCCTCTCAAAAAATGATTTGAATTGCAAACTAAACCAAAGTTATAAATCAGTGACTAGAACAGAATAATCGACAAAGTTCGTAGCAAACAATTCATAGCGTCAATTTATTGCAGTAATAATTTACGTAAATCAGCTCATAATTTATTTTTCTTGAAGAGTCAATTTCTTTATTCTTCTATCTGTCAGAAAGAGGTCAGGATTTGAGCACTATTTCAACAGATATCATTTTATGAAGCAAATCAGTTGTTCACAGAGATGTTTATTGCGATAAAAACGTTTGTAATCTATGGTTGGTGACATGATCAACATTTACTGGAGCATTATTTTATTAAAACAATTCGTTTCCAACCAATCCACTCTGATCCATTCGTTAATCACAACACTAATTGTTATTGCTTCTTTTCATTCTTAATTTTCAAAAAGACATTGAAAAAGTGGTGAAAATTTGTTGAGATTTAATTAGAATTTATTGTTCTCTAATGGGTATACTGTATAACTTACTTTGGAAATGATAGAATCAAACAAATATAGTTTAATCAAAAAAGTTTCATCTTAACTAGGCCATTTTATTCCTTTACCATTTAGCAATTTAGTGTACAATCAGAAATGAGAAAGAAAAGATGAAAAGAGGGAATGTTTTCCATTCATTTTAAACCCTTTATTTGGGATTCATTTTCAGAAATAACCTGTTTTAAAGCAGTAATTTATTTCAGTATTAGTTAGTCATTTCATTTTGAATTTTATAGATTCTATTCCAAAAAAAAAAAAGAAAAAAAATAAATTGAAATGTTGGGAGAGCCAAATGTCCTTAATTTTCATAAATATTTTATCAGATTTATGCGTCGAAATATGGAAACTAGTTGTATTTCATTTTTCCTAAAAGACACAGATTTTAGTTTAAAATACGAATAAATTACTGCTAAGAAGTTTGTCAGAATATTTTCGTCAACTTTCATCAAAGACTGAAGTCTCAAATTCAACAAATATTTCTCTTTTCTGCTATTCTAATCTAGACGATTATAAACGAAAAATCGCGAATGAATATTTGTTATTGTCATCAAATAAATATCAATTTTTCGGCTTTTAACAAAATATTTAACTCCAAGAAATTTAAAGCTTTTCTCATAATTTTCTTTTAATTCCTCACAGATTAAAATTTTGTCACATTGATATTATTGTTTTTAGCTTTCTAGATCACTTTAATTTTCCTTTAATTTTGCTACATTCATTTTTGATTTTTCCAGTTCGTTTTAGATCTTGTATTCTTCTGTATTTTTTATGCTCACTTTTCTTCTCGGCTAATCACCGACAAAGTGACAAACAATTCTGATAAATGCATATTCGATGATAGATGTATCACATTTAGATCGCAAAGATTTATTACGATTGAGTGACAACACCCGAGTTTCGAAGCAAAATTAAAAAACGAAAATGTTGCCGATGGTTATGCAGCGAAAACAGGATCATTTGAAACGAAAACACAAACGTCTGTTATTTTTTTTTTTTTTTTTTTGTTACGATTTATTACGATAAAAAGTTCCACTTTTTAATCATTTCATGTCGCCAATTGAATTATATAAAACTGCATTTGACTTAATTTTCTGAAATTTAATATCATTTTATCACTTCCTCTGAAATACATTCAGATTCCTCATTTTGAATTATGTCAGAA
Organism: Onchocerca flexuosa; assembly: GCA_002249935.1. NCBI lineage: Eukaryota > Metazoa > Nematoda > Chromadorea > Rhabditida > Onchocercidae > Onchocerca > Onchocerca flexuosa. Next base: position 457,039 of record KZ271524.1, read on the forward strand.
ATGAGTTGTGATTTTATAACTCCTGCTTTCTGCTAGATAGAGTATTTCTGCTCATCTGATCTTAATCAATCAATATACTACTTCCTAAAATCTTCCTTGGCTTTTTAAATTTCTGGGACGCACATCTTGCATTTTTTTAAATCCTACACCCAATATTGCAATTTCCGCAGCTTGAAGACATTCATTTTGACTTAATTTTTGGAAGCAAAAATTATTTTAAATCAAGCAAAAGATTTTTGACGAATTTTAAAACTAAATGTGAAAAGTAATGAAGCATTGATTTATCCGAAATAAAGAATAATGCAATGGAACTAAACTAAAATTGAATTATTATATCATTTTGTTAATTATTGGACAAATCAATCTAACAATTTAATTGAGATCAAATAATTAGATAGGATTCTCTGCAGTTATATGTTACAGCATAATTTTAATTCGGTTGCATTAGACAGTGTTTAGATCTATCATTGCTTGTGACAGAAAAAAAAATGTGTTTTGTGATAAATCTCGCAATTTTATTTCTTTATGAACAGTTGAAAAAAATATTGAATAATGCATTGTATTCAAATATACGATCACAAAAAGAATTTGAATTAGAATTTAAGATGCAAAGATTTTAAATGGACAGATAGAAATTTACAATTTGAAGAGTAGAAAGACAGATGGCAACAAATACACACTTAGAAGGATGACAAATTGACGCACTTGAAATAGCTATTTCATAATTTTGTTATTTACTTGATGGCTCCATCAAAGAAACTTTTCGCAATATGCAATTTATTTTTTAATCGAATTGATCTAATAGGAATCAATTCAGCTACAAAAAAAGACTGAAAAGACTACTATTCGATTACTTTATTGAAACTTTTCTACAACTTTCAGCACAAATTGTATCTAAAAATGATATATTACTTATTGATTTTATTGGAACTTAGCACTTCACAAAGAATTTTCCAAATATACTTAATGTTTATTTAAGATAATGCAATTAAATTGAATCGCCTTTTAATAATTTCGCCGAATTGCATAACTTGTTTTTTTTTTTTTTTTTTTGAAGATATCTATTCTTTTGTTCTTTCATGTTGGATCAATTTAGGATAGTGACGGATTGTTTACAGCCAAATAATATCATATGGAAATTTTCGTTAACTTTTTTTTTTTGTTGTACCGTATCACTGACGACTGAATTCTTCATGTGACATCTTTCTAATCAGGAAAAAAGGATTTTTCTTGTCCTTATCTAAACGTTATGATCAGATAAATTATTGTATTCTGGTCTTGGTAATTATTTTGCTCCAAATCACACTGCTATGCGAATCATCAGTTCTGATCGCAGTATTGAATTCATGTTTATTTGATAGTTGGTAGTATAACTGTCAGGATTTTCAACCTCTGATATTTGCATTTGAGAAAAAAAATAAAAATTTTGATTTATTCCTCTTCATAATCGAACCTAAGTTACTTGTAAAGCTCGAAATACTCGAAATCATAAACAAGAACCTTCTTGTAGGTATCTTGCAGTTAGACGTAAATAAGTATTTAAGACTGATCTCCTCTCAGTCATCAGTGTCGCATCATTTCATCTTGTAAAAGTAAATGAAGTAATTGTTTATGTCAAAAACATCATTAACAAGTTAATTTGTTTCAAATAGTTCATTCAAAAAAAAGATATACCGTATTGGTATTGGCCAACGACTTATTACTTTTGTTTTTTATCTTTCGTCAACACGTATTTGTGAGATTAAGAAAAACATTTCCAGAAAAACCGTTTTTTTTTTTTTGAAACAAAATTCTTTTTTTTTTTTAATTTTGAAACAAAATTCCCAATTTATCCAACACTTTCTTTTCATTCATCTATTTCTAAATTTTTCATCTTTTACTCATTCCTTGAACGTTACAAAAGTTCTTTTTTTCCTGGAATTTTTTACGTCTGCAATTTTCGAATGTGTTACAACAAACATGAACCAATATATAAGTAAAAAAAATGAAAATTCTCAGAGAACAATTTGAATTGATAAATAAATAAAAATTAAATTGATTAAACAAATCCAATTCATCAATTGATTATATATAATTGGGAGCATTAAAAGTATCCTGTTGATTCTCTTTACATATATCTTTCCAACAAATGATTTTGATAATTTTTCGGAAATAATTTTTGAGTTTGAGTACGTTGTATTGGCATCAAATTTTTTCAGCAAAATTCGAAATATATGAAAATGATTTTCCGATACCGTTGACTAAGGTACAAATCAATCTAATCTCCATGATTCCATGAGCAGCTGGGATGGCGAGTGGATACATGATTAATAATAATGTTGAGGTGGAAGTAAAAGCTTCTGTCAAGAAAGTTAATGATGGAGGAAAGAGGAATCGGTTGACTGATGATGTTGTTGTTAGTTCCGAAGACCACTATGTTTTTTTCCGCTGAACATCAACAAAATGCATTTTTTTCAAAAGAAATTTGTCATTTTTTTTCATTCGAACAGTCTTTGTAAATAAATTTCATTCGTTCATAGAGACCGTCTCATCTCGTCGTTTTTGCATTTTCTCATTCCGATTTTTCTTTCTTTCTAATATCATTTCTGCTTCTTTAGAATTGTCGAGCAATGAATCCAACGGTCTGATTATCTTTCTTCAACGAGTTTCAAATTTCTCACTCATATATCTTTTGATTGTGACGTATTCTATTTCAAAATAATAATCTTTTCGGTGTTGCGTTAAGCCAACTATTTCTAACATCTTCATAGTTCTAAACTAATGCATCATATTCTTATGACATCAATTGAAATTTCTAGAAACATCACTGATTATCCAATCAGCTGTTACCATTTCCATTCTTCAATATGATGACTGAATTTTATGACAGCTTGAAATATTATCGTGCAGAGTTTTATGCAACTTTCGTAAAATATTTCCAACATTTTTTCCCAGCTAGTTAAAAATATTATTTTTGATCTACTTGAGTTTCAGAAAAAGTTCATGTTTTATATACATAAAAATTAACTATAAATTCGATAACTCTGATGACCACATCAAAAACTGTGGTTTTGTCATATTTCATTATTTTATTTCCAAATTGATCGAAATTGGGTTTTTCTATTCTTTTTTTTCAAGACTAAAAGAATTTATTGCCAAAGCTTTTATTTATTAGAAAAATTTTTAAATGAATAAATCTTCCTAATAAATTAAGTCTACAGCAATAGAAACTGATTTGAATCATGTTTACTGTATTTTTTTAAGATATCTTTTTACTTCATAAAATCCCTTTTTTTATCTTTAATCATCGCTATTGTGGCTACTTATAAATAAACTGCTGATTTATTACTTAATTAATCGAGAAATAGAAATAATTTGCAAAAGACAAATAAACATTGAAACAGAGAGATAAAAATAGTTTGCAAAAGACAAATATACATCGAAATTAACTACAAAACATAAATAGATTTTGTCGCCACAAGCAAGACAAGTCTGCAAATCAATTGCTCGTAGTCTATCCATTTTTTTAAGATTCCAATAAATTTTTTCATCCGACAATCTGCATGAATTTTTTTTTTTTTTTTTGATTTTTTTATTTATTCACTCAGACTGATGGCTATTTGCTCAGTAATATGACTTTAAAAATCTTCCAAAGAAAAAATTGAGGGGAATTTTAAACGATTAATCAATAGATTTTTAAATGCTCGTTTATAACAGATTAAATTCTCGATCGCAGCAGATCATGTTTAGTACTTCGGAATGTTCATTAAGTATGTTACAGACTGGGATTATTTTTTCACAAAACATCATAATTTTTCTGAACATGAATTTGCTGAAGAATTTCCATCGTTTAAAATTTCCAAATAATTCATTTAACAATTTGATAACTAGTATCGTTCAATATAATATTTTATAATTCGTGATATTTTCTTATCCACCAGAAAAGTTTGTAACATTTTTCATCAATTATTTTGATTATGAAATATCTTCGAAACTTTAAAATTACAAATTCTCCACGTGGAACTATTATTCTCTTCTTGAAAGTATGAATTTGAAATTAAAAATTGAGTTTTTAAGAGCATTTTTTTATGATTTCTCGCCATTGGTCATTTCTTTTTGATATAGAAATATCAAAAATTAAATTTTATGAGGGAAATCCATCGATATCTTTTTGATTTAATGCTAGTGACTATGAATTTTGCACTAATTCATTCATTACTTCTTCACAAGAAATTATGCTCGAACTTCCATTGATCGATTGAATATTTTCTTTCAGTAATGTCATAAATATTTGCATTTGTATATCTGATTTTAAAATTTCACAAAATCATTTGCTTTTCAGAAATTTTGAAAGCAAATTTGCGAATTTTGAATATCTTACATTTTTGAATTTAGTAATTAAATTGATATGAAGAACTGAATGCAAAAAATTCTCATAGATGATTGAAGTTTTTAAAAATTTTTGGAAATGGAATTTTTGAGTTTAAAAATGTACTTTGCTTATTAAACAAAAATAATTTTTAAAAAGAAATATTTGACTTTCGAAAATTTTTCAGCATCAACATATAGACCAGGCCGTACGTCTTTGGGGCAGATGATTCCAGAGGAAGGCTTAAAACCAGATTCTTATTCGCACAGTTCGTCCACAATTCACGAGAATGCCTCTGATGAAAGTGGTGCAGAAATTAAGAAGTCGTCCTATTCAGCTATAAAAATTTCAGATAAGAAAAAAATATCTGGAGACAACAACTTTAGGAAACACTTGACCGTTGACAACGACAGTCCCCCTTCCAAGTTCATTTTTCGAGAATTTTTGAATACCTCTTTCATTCACCACATAATTGCCAGATAGGATAACTTCCAGATGGAATATAAAGGCTCGGTTCATCTTTACGCTTCCGAATCTTTAAAATTCTCACGGTGATTGTGGTACTGCTTCTACAGGAATAATTTTCCTTTAGAAATCGGGCAAAGAAATGATTTGAGAAAATTAATTTCTCATCTAATCAGTATCCTATCTTAATATTCAAGAACGGCCGTTCAATTCATTTCAATTTTTCACTGGAATATAATTAAGAGATCAATGACCATGTTTAAAGAAGTCTTTCTTCGAGTATTCATGATCAGTTACGGATCAAATACAGTTGTTTTAATCGAAGGCAAAATTTGAAGAAATTTAAAATTGTATGGGGATGAGAGGAGGAAAGATATGGAAAAAAAGAAGGGGAAAAAAAGAAAGATAGTGGTAACAATAACAATAATAATTATGAAAAAGGTTAAATTATAAAAATTAATATTAACAGAATTAATAATAAATGAATGTGACAGCAGTGACTGTGACATTAATTATGACATTTAACGACAACCACAAATAATTAACATTACTGGGAAAGAAACTGGATGATAATCTTCAGTTGAAATAACCATCGAGCAATAATAAAAATATTTTAAGCGACCTTAATTTCTAGCATTTCACATTTCCCATTGCTGAGGGTTATGTCTCTTCATTTTTTCACGAGATGAAGTAAATCTTTCCACATTCTAGAATAATTTTTTAAGTTCTTCAAAAAATATTCCTAGAAAATGTACAATTTCAAACAATAACTTGAATTTAACATTTGGTCCATTCCGCAAAGCCAGTTTTGCTTGCCGAAAATAGCTTAGTTTGGAGCACACATTTAATGTCTACGCTTCATTCATGCAAGCAAGAGTCATCCTCATTGGAAGTTTGAGAACAAGATGAAGACGTTTCGTCTCACAATTCCTCTGATCATTCGCTTTACCGAACATAACAGCTTCATTGCGTGCTCCAACTTATCAATTATTTTTTTTTCAAATTTCAGTGCTAGTCAAACAAATGAATCGATCGATATGAGGTCTTTGTCGGTTCCGCCATCAGCGATAAAACGAAGTAGTGCAGCACGGAAACGTTATTACCTAATACTCGGAATTGCGACAATAATTGTATGTGGCATAGCATTCATAATATGGCTCATATACAGTTTGTTGAAAGTTTTATGAATTGAATTTATTGCAATTTTGAAAATAACCTTGTCAAACGGTCTAATTTTCAATAATCACAATACAAAATGTTACAAATGGAAAGTATATTATGAAATAGGCTCAAAAGGAATTTAATGTTTTGAAACGGAGTTATCATTTGGTTTTCAATTTAAGATTCTTGACATTTATTTAAGTAATTTTGATTTTACAAAATCCAATTTCAATTCAGTGTTGTAATATTTCATCAATCTAATATTATGATTTTCCTCTCAGCATATTATTCTTTCCTCTCAGCAAAAATTCCTCTCAGCATATTATTCTCAGATCAATTCCTCTATCAAATTTAGCTGATTAAAGCTTGCGATATTTCTTAGATATTTTTTTTCTCGCAATTTTGAAGTAGTTCTCAGAAATTATTTTCTCGTTAATTTTAAAAGTGAATGCAATTTTGAATTTAAACATGGCATATTTCATGCTTCAATTATGTATTTTATAATGATTCGAAAAGAATTTTCATTCATGTACTTTTCGATTTTCTGATTTTCATAATTTGTATTAAATGTGCAATGAAGGAGTTAAAATGCTCCGTAATTTGCGAGGTACTTTGAGTACCAAAAATTATTCACGAAGCTTTCACATGATCTCATTAAATTATATTCAAAATATTTCTAATAAATAGAGTCACAAGAAAACTGCTTGAAATTCCAGGGAGGTTTAGATAGAAATAGTCATTGAATACTAGTCGTGAATATTATAACTTTATCCGTCCGAGGGAAGTATAAACTTATTCTGCATTCATTGGATAAATCCATGGTTTTTAACCGAAAATTATAATTGTATTCAATTCCCGTATTTTGTGGAATTCAATGTTTTTAAATTTCAATTTCTTCATCATAATATATATATATATATATATATATATATTTGTGCTTTGTATAATTCCTTTGCTCATTTTGATCTATTTTGGATGCGCAGTTTAATAATAAAATGAAAAGTTGCTGTTTACACATAATTTGACAACTTTTATTTCGAAATTTCACTCTGCATATTTGGAGAACAGTTTTAAACTATGGTTTGCAAACGATGCAAACGTTGGAGCATGCCACAGTTTTTCTGCAAACGATGCAAACCATGAATCACTATTTCAACTGTTTAATGCAGATCGCATGATGATATATTGAAATAATGATGCAAACAGAATGCATAAGGAAAAACAGCATAATGCAGTGATAATGATAGTCGTACAAGAGAAAAAAAAAAAAGAAATGCAGTAATTAAGATATTTGAAATTAAAATTTGCAATGTGAAAAGGTACATAGACAATATACTTGACAAAGGAAGAAAGTAATAATTGGCATGACATGCGACAAATGACGTCAGGAACATTCCATAAATAAAATGCTCGACTCAGTTTGGCAATAAATTCATTAAGTAATACCTGTATCCGGCCAGATGTTAAAAAAATGAATACTGCTCGACTCTACATATTTAAAAGCTAATCACTAGTTCCATAATTCATCGTGATATGATGAATATACGAGCCTATACAAATAAAAATATCTCTTCACTTCTATCGTCACTGATATAACAGGTAAAAAAAAGTAGGTATACATATATAAAATACACGCCTACTCAAATGCAACACTGTTTCAAATTTTCAAATCAATCGGTGATGAACTTGCAACGTTGTGTCAAAAGCCACAACGAAAATTTATATTTTTATTTATATAAATAAATTTTTAAAGAAAAAAAAATCTTACATTATTGAAAGAGGTAGTGTTTCTCAAATCTTGACAAATAGAAAGTGGCTAACAGATCTAATTACTTTTATTTTGACTTCATAAATTCGGCAAGCCATAATCTCTCCGATAAGATGAACTGAACTGATGGGAAATTATTGAGTAGTCCAAATATGAATTCCAAATTAACTTCAAGCAGCAGACTCTTTGAAGTTCATTGATTCTATAATTCTAAATAGACCTTAAATTGGTCAGATATTCACGATAAGCGGGAAGCAGACGAGTGCCCAACCAGCAACTATTGAAGATACATTTTCTGCACTGATAAACATCAAATTTTTCATTTGTCGTTTTGCGTTCAATTTGTCGAATCAATCGATCAAAACAGCGCTTATCTTTTAGCGTCACTGAACCAGGTAAATTCTCACCCGCATGAAGGCCGAAATTTCTGAAAATTCGTAGATCATCAAGCAATAGCCATTACAATTTCTATAATAGAAGACTAATTGAAACTAATTATATCACTCGAAGTAAAATTTATAATAGAAATCTTAAATCAACCGATAGGCATAACCTTTGGAAATCATCGAAAGCTGCTATATGATTTCCAAATGCAATTTACTACCACAAATCCATGATGGTTTCCTATCAAACCATTGAAAAAATTTTCAACATTTTCACAGAAAACGACTTAACCCGATGCAGTTTCGTTCTGGAATCATCGTGTAGAAATCCCAATATCCTGAACCGGAAGCACGTCTACGATACAAGTTAAACCACGACGTGTCGTGCCGAATTTGCAACGTACCAATACGGTACCAACCAAGCGGCAGTTTCATATCCAGGCCTTTTTCTACGTCATCTCCAAATGGAACATGTGTTTGGCAAGTAACGGTACTGCAGACATTATATAAAATTTACAAATATTAAATATATAACTTTGAAGTTTGTAAAAATATGTGAATCGTTGTAAAAATAATGCGTGATGGAATTTAAATTTGACCTTATTTCTACTTTGCCTTAGCAAACTTCGCAATCATACCTTTCTTACTTTCTCAATCTGAGCCAAGAGGATTATTTCTCAAAATTTATATCGCATATTTTATTGTTTCCTATATTTTGAATCGAGTCAAAAAAGAAACATACCCACATGTAATTTCATTTGTGTTTCGATAATATGTGCAATAAACATTCCTAAAATTTTGCAACAAATTTATACTTTAAGAAGTTTTAAATTTGAAAAAAGTTTTTGGAAATTTCATCTATAAAAGTCCCATATTTTGCTCTAAGTATAAAACTTCACGTCGAATTTCTTTGCTGCAAATATTCTTTTCGAAATTTGTTATTTTTCTTCAAATCCTCCATTCCATTTCCTAATCCTTACAATTTTTTTTCCTTTTCCTAATCCTAGAGATGATAATAATTTTATCTATGTAATCACTTTATTTTGATGATTACTAAAATTGGTACAACGTGAAATTGAACACGAATAAATTGAACGAGGGATTTTAAAGAGTGACATTATTTTATATGTTGTATTAGATGCATTATAACAAATATTTTTGATGATATCATGACTCATATATACAATCCAAAAAATAAACTTACTCGGCCCAGGTTTTGAAATTGATAAGTAAAGCTATCGTGGTTTTTAGCCAAAAGTTCTTAACCATTTTGGCTTGTTGATAAACAGAATGAATAAGATTTTTACAGAAAATCAAACATGATTTGCTAGAAATTTAATTAACTTTGCAAATAAATCAGTGTATTGCATTTTCAACTTTCAAAATTCATCCTTTATTATGAAAGAAAACCTCATGAAGTCATCACAAAAGAAGAAAACATTGGAATTAAAGTGGTGAAATTCTTAATAAAATAATTCAGAACTTCGATGAAATTTCAAAACTGATGAAAGAAAAAATGATAAAATGAAAGGAAGGAAAATGTAGTAAAGAATCGCTGCTTCAGTGAATTGAAAACTGTAAATTAGATTGAAAAAATTAATTTGGGTGATTAAAGAAAAAAAATCGTGTGATTTGGCACGCAGTACTTCCAATTTATTGGTAAAAAGAGCTGGTCAGATTTAATATTATCGATGGATTTGAGATTAAAAGTTTTAAAAAACCCGAGGAAGCAAATCAATTCCATACATCACAGCACCACTAATACACGTCGTTCAAATCAATTCCATACATCACAGCACCACTAATACACGTCGTTCAAATCAATTCCATGCACCACAGCACCACTAATACACGTCGTTCACTATCAATTTCATCAATATCGATGGTTCATTTGAAATTAAAAACCGGTCCAAGGCCGTTATTTGTGATTATTCGCGAGTATCCGCTTGCTATTTTCACATCAAATTTGCAACATTTACCAATATCTGCTGTTAATCAAAATCCATGATAATTGTTCTCTTGTTTTTATATAATTAATAATTCGTCATTTGCAAGATTTCTGCCATGTTATGTACTGAGAAATTGCTATATCAATGACGTATTTCCTGCTACTTAATTTAGATAAATATTTCTTACTGATTATCATATTTTTACATCATTACAGGAATTATGATTGCATCCAACTTTTTGCTGTTTTTGTGCAGTCGGAAATAAAATCCGGCATGTTATTTTCTACATCGTCGAATTCCAAGTTTTAATGATGGTCAGACTGAACAGTATCTACAGGCTGAAATAAAACATCGATAACAGATTAACCGATAAGAATTCACACTCCAAAAATATCTTCGCCACATTATGACAATCGATGATAGTTTTGGATATTTGTTCGAAGCTATCTGGACTATTGAGGAAAACATACAATTCCCAGATCTATATTAGAAGGGCTCAAAAAACGGTTACAATATTCTAATTGCTCATTGTGCTATTTCCATTTCTGTGAAAAGAACAATTTATATAAAACGAATGCAAATAAAAATTGCGAACTGAATATTACAAATTAGCACCGACTTTGAGAAAACTGGAGAATATTATGCTGAAAACAAAAGCAAAAAAAAAAAAAAAAAAACAAAAAAAAGAAAATTCTCTAAGCTCATTTACGCCAATGAAATCTCAAATTTCTGAGCATGAGTAATTTTTCTCACATGCATGAAAAATGGAAAATTCTCAACTCACATGAAAATTCGAGCTGTTATGATTAGCTGAGACCAGATATGCTAGAGAATGCTCCTAAGTTATATTAATTTTTGAAGCGTAGATATTTTAATAGATAATATAAGTCATATCATCTTAATGAATGGAGTGAAGATGAAAAACTCTCCTTGTGCATTATAAGAAATAGCAAAATCTACATAATGATGATAGAATATGTTGCTGGAAATACATTCGCAATATATTGAAAGCTGACGATAATTCAGATGTAAAAAAAATATGCTGAAACACAAAAAAACATTCTCTGAGCTCGTTTGCGCGGATGGAGTCTCAAGATTTTGAGCATGAATAATCCGTACATGCCATAAAACTCGAAAAATTTCAAATCACATAAAAAAATCGAATGGCTGTAAATCAGTTTAAATGTGATGGTTTTGAACTGAAATGAAAAAAAGTTTTGGAAAAAAAAGATTTGCATAAATCACGAAATATTCTAACTGGAAGCATAAACATTTAAAGCCATTAAAATGCATTGAATATTATCTAAAATATCAAATTTTCAAGAAGTAAGCACAACAAGGCCACATAACTAAATATAAAAAGCCAGAAACAACATGAAAAAAAAATGCTTACATATGTGAGATCTCATAAAATAATTAAAAATGCTAAAAATTTCCATCGACAGTGTTATTAAGAAAAAGAAATGAACAAAAATTTGAAAATAAAAACAACTAAGTTGAAAAAAAAAGGTCAAATTTTCTTCAATGCTGATGCTGAAAGATGCCGTTCATAGTTAAAAGTAAAAACCAATCGAAAAATAATTGGTCAAATTTCATCTAAAAATAGTAGCAATGAGAAAGTCAGTAATTTATAATTTAAAAAAAAAAAAAAAAAAAAGATTTCGGAATTTCATTGAAAAATTTAACAGTATAGCAATAGATGCGCTTATAAAATAATTAAGCTTGTGTCCCAATATCAAAAATGAAATGAAAATTAAAACAATGAAGAATAAGTCGTAGCAATAGCAAGATGAATAACGAAAATAAAAATATTTAAGGCTTTTTGAGAGTTTTCTTAATTAATGCCATTCGCTGATTATGTACCGCCATTTCAGTATTTTTTTGAATATTTTCTGCACTGTCTGATTTTGTTTGAGATTCATGTCTCGGAAGAGTAGGATAGTTAAAGTACCGTCGTAAAACAAATTCGACATCTTTAGATTCCAGCACATCCGAACCACGATGACGAGCAAGTTTACATGATCGTTCAATGACCTAGAACAAAAAAACTTGAAATCTGAAAAGCTGAACTCCTAGTATTCGAATTCTTAAAATCCGTAAGTGCTAATATTTCTGGAAAAAAATCTTCATCATTCTCAAGGTTTTAAATAATATCGCGAACAAAAAATATTTGCATTGAAAATTGAAAAGATCACAAAATTTCCATATTATGAAAATACCTGATCAACGAAATCGTCGACAAATTCAGTGAGTATAGTTTTTACAGGATCATCAAGAATTGAGGTAGGATCAATTTGCCGTACGAGATCATCTAACTGCGAAGATCCAAGAATTGGTGTTGTTACCAGATGAGGCTAAAAATTTATCACCACTATTAAAAAGCAGAAATTGAAATTCTAAAAAAAGAATAGATTCTTTTTATACAGAAAAGAGACCTTAATTCCGAGAACAATTAATTATGCGAAGCAATAATCAAACAAACCTGTTCAGTAGCACCTTCTGCTTTAACTATACCGACATTTGATTTTCGTACAATATTAAGCTGTGAAGTTTCTGCTGCAGTTTCATTTAATTTATTGGAATCTAAACATGAAAAAACTTAGAAATTCTAAAGTTTCTCATTCCGCTTTTCATGAACACTCATGGTCTTATTTGCAAACTTTTAAGCATCGAAAGAATTTGAAGAAAAAATGAACAAACAAATTCATTTTTCGCTCCAAACTTTGAAACAAAACTAGACGCAAATGGTTTTTCAGTCCAAAACATCTCAGTATTGGATAATTAAATTCAAAACAAGTATAGCAGTTACTGCATGCAGCAATCAAAGAAACAAAGCATGTCGCTAACATTCTATTGTCACTGCAATCAAAAAAATAATTTATTAATTAATAAATATAGTAAAATAAGTGAATAGTTGTAAAAACATTTTAATTTATGTTTAAATATCATGTAGCGATAAACAGCAAAAAGTAGGAAATATTTGGATAGGCGAAATTTCGAAATTTTGTCCCATCTATCAAAAAACAGCTCTCAAGTTTGAACCTGGGGTTTGAAGATATAAACTGTGATCCCATCACATTGAATGAAAACTCAAATCAACATAATTTATTCGGTATTATACTACTTGTGTTTGCAATTATTATATTCCCTTATTGCTGATAAATGCATGCAAAAAATAGAAAACGAACCTAACGAATAATTCGATGAACGTGACATAATATTGTCTGTAAAAGATTGGCGCGGCATCGGTTTAATTGGGAATCGATTTCCTAGTCCCACTGGTGATGATGCTACACTTCTCGATGCCGGCTAAATTTTTGATGAATTTTTTAAAATCGGATTTACAAATCAAATCAAACATCAAAACTTTAGCATTCAAAATTGGGATTTCTGAAACCTTTGGTAAATTCCTTACCATTGTTACGACTGCGATACGACGCTGCTTTTGAAGTAGCTCACCTACGGACAAATTAACAAAAGCAGGCGAATTATGAGAAGCAGCTTGTACGGTAATAGGTAAAGCAGATACCACCGCAGCTTTAGGCGTTATTGACGTAGATGTTGTTGGTGTTTCCTCATTCGACGACATCATCCAGCAGATGAAGTGACCTTTGTCTCTGAAAAAAAATTTTAATCATTGGTTATAAAGCTACTGCTTGACAAGCTTTTTTCAAAAAAAAAACACAAAAAAAACACAAAAAATTAAAAAATAAGCATCAGTACAGTTCTCCGACAAATAGAAGAGAAATAGGATGCAAATATGAAATGGCGGTAATAGTTGCAATGGCCAGCAACGGAAGTTACAGTAATATTACATTCTAAATTATATTAAGGGATTTTTCAGAAACTTCATTTCGAAGGTTACAAATTTTAAAAAAAGTTAATATCTTTAATACTACAAAGACATTTGTTTCTGGAATCTACTGTACAAGTAAAATGGGTTATCAATAAGCATAGAAAAAAAAAAAACTCAGCGAACGTGGTTGAAAAAAAATCAGCAATAAAAAATCATTGGAAATTAGAGGAAACCATAGTATGAATAAGTACTATTTGAATTTAAAAAATTTATTCAATAGTAGTAAAAAGTACAACAATAACAACAAAATATGTAACAATATAAGAATAATTTCAAAGTTCGGAAAATTTTACGAATTTTCAACAAAGGAATAACAGATTTCAACAAAAAACACAAGTAAGAACTTAAAAACTAAAGGTTATTTAAATTAAACATAAACTATCTATACAAAATGGAAAAGAAAAGAGGAGAGAAAACCGGCTTCAAATAAGATA
>KZ271526.1:0-13043 GCA_002249935.1 Onchocerca flexuosa
TGCTACTGAATCCTCTCGTTTATCGTCGTTCTCAAGTGTTGGGTTTGTTGTTTCTGTATAACTCTTCTTGTTCGTCTTGCTTTTGGTTCTTCTTTTTCGATTTGTTCTACAGAATCTTGAATTGGTATTGTCGAATTTTCGTGCTGGTTTATTTCAAGAGGATATAACATATTAACTGGACGAATCAGAATTTTTCCATGGGATAATTCTATTTGGACTCTTCTGATTTTCCCACCAACGCTTATGTTGATTTCCTTAATTTTTACTAATTTCCATATATCAAGTGGTGCTTCTGATTCTTTTACTAACACAAGTTATCCTTTAGAAGGAATCTTGCCTCGACACTTCTAGGCGATTTGTGTTCCGTTTGCGCTCGCTCCTTAAGCTAGTTAATTACTCATCTTTCCATATTTCCCAAAACCTATCGAGAACTTTCAGTGTGGTATACCAATGGTTGATAAGCCTATCTTTAGTCTATAGGGAGTTAACACATCTTCGTTGTTCTCATCTTCAATTGGTATTGATAAAGAAGCTTCATGGGCAATCAAGTATATTGGTCGGATAATAACGGATAATAAAATATATTGGTCCGATAATCAAAGTTAACGTAGGTTAATGAACCATTATTCAGTATACCTTCTATCTCCACTATGAGAGTTATTAAGTCTGCCTCCTTTAACTACTTCCTCCCTACAGCTCTTCTTAGAGCCTTTTTTCTTAGACCAATTATTCTTTCGTAAATTCCGCCGCTCCAAGGAGCCTTCAAAATAATATTTTTCCACTTCATTCCTCCCTTTATCAGGAATTCTTTTACTCGCATTTCTTGACCCACTAGTGTTTCAAAAACTAATTGGAACTGGCTAGCATTGTCGCTTAAAATGAGTTCAGGATAACTCCGTCAAGCTACAAATCTCCTAAGGGCATTTAAGAAATTTTCAGCAGATAAATTGTCTGCCATTTCTAGATGTACGGCTCTTGTTGTAAAACAAGTAAATAAGGCCATCCGTCTTTTCGATAATCCAATTTCGGTTTTAATCAAAATGAGTCCTAAATAGTCTAGGCCAACTTAAGCAAATAATCGAGAACACATTACTCAAGATTCTGGTATTTTTGCATAATGCTTGGAGTTTAAATGGTTTTGCCATCCATCTTTTGTAGCCCGTACACTTATTTAATATTCGCTTGATTTCGGGTATACCTTTTGGTATCCAGAATATTTTTCTTAATCTTGAAATTATGTGAGCGATGCCGGCGTGATATATTTCTTCGTGTTTTTCTTGATGAGTTCGGTTATACGATTATGACTGAGGAAATATGCTGGATATAAATTGAAGTCATCCAGTTCCGAACTCTCTAATCGAGTTTTGATTTTCTATAATCCTTCTTTTTGGAATAATTCCATTTCGTTATTTTTTTATTGAAATTTCTTCGATTGTGCCTATTTGAACAATATTTTCCAAGCAACTTCGCAATCTTCCTATGTGATTCGACTTTTTGTTGTTGTGACTTGTAGCCAGGGAAATTTTCCTTTAGATGTTAATTTTCAAAATTTCAAAGCCCATGCAATAGTTCTCACTAATTTTAATAGTTTGCTGAATGGCGTCCACTAATTTGATATTTGTTTTATTGATAATTTGTTGGGCGATTGATGTCAAGACCTTTACGTTTTCTTGATCGCTTTCATAATCATTGTGGTCTTCGTCAATATTGCATTCCCATTGCAGACACTTTGATTCATCTCTTTTTAACCATAGTTCGAAACTTGATAATTTAAGAGCATCTAATCTTCTTGTAGCCACATCTTTTGGATTATTTTCACTTGGAATAAATCGAAATGCAAACTTAGCTTTTCTTATTTCTTCGATGCGGTTCTGTACGAAATTTGGTAAGAGACGCGAGTGATTTTTTATCTAGTGCAAAACGCATCGAGAATTTGACCACAGTATTACTTCTGCTTGTTCCAAATCCATTTGTTTGATAATAAATTGAGCAGTATGTAATCCAGTGAGTACGGCTAATAATTCTAATCTTAGTATAATAATTCTAATAATTCTAATCTTTGATAGGAGCGATTCGAGATTTAGCAAAGATTAATGATACTCTTTTTTCTTGCCTTGCATATAATGCATCGGCGTACGTAACTGATGAAGCATCAGTAAAGACGTGAATTGTTGTTTAATTTGTAGGATCAACTGCTGTGCATGGTAATTCTTTCATGTTTGTAGACATGTGCACGTTAGATCTTCCAATATTTCGTTATCTTCATTGCTTGGTGGTTGGTCTTAACCAACTTGCTTTTTCCAAAGGCTTTGAAGGAATAATTTGATTGGCAAAATACAAGGAGTTAAAAATCCTAAATGATCGTATTGCGAAGCTAAGAATTGCAAGATTGTTCGCTTGGTACAATTTTGATTGTCATTCCAAGGTTTTGGATTTATTCGAATGATATCATCATTAGGGTTCCAATAAATGCTAAGAATCTTTTTGATTTGATTTAGTTCAGTTCGATCTCGCGCGGGAATTCTGACACTAAATTTCTTGTCATTGGACAGAAATTCCCTCGTATTCATCGAAGCATCTTTAAAAATATTTTTCATTTCTCTGTATTATTTTGCAGGGGCTTCTTTGCGTTCTTGATTTGCAATATGACGTTATCAACAGAGATTTTTTTTAATTTCAAGAGCAAGCTTACTTCCATGATTTTCTATATGATGGTTAAAAATAGTTGATAGTAAGAAGAGTGACGATATTACTCCAAATGGAAGCTGAACATTATCATTTTCTATATTATCTTCCGTTGAACGTCCTATGATATTCTTTAACCGAAGCAATCGAGTGAAATTCCTTTCGGCTGGAAGTAATTCTTTGTGATACTTTATATTATTCAAATCGAAGTAATATTCCCACTAAATCAGAAAGTATTATTGGCCCTTGATATAAATTTTCTTTAAATTTCTTAGTCCTTTTTAGTGAGATAAAACGCTATAGACAATTTTAACCATCATTTTGTCTTATTTGATGTTATAATTTTATAATGAAGTAGATAATGAGTAATGCCATCATTGTTCATTATCTATTCCATTCTGATCAATTTTTGGAATTATTTTTCAATATTGAATCATAGTTATTCTTGTTGTTTTGAAGTCTCCTGATCAATGTTTTTAATAGGCCAAAACATAAACCAAAGTTGTCATTCAGCTTGTATTTCGTTTCTTTCCATGGCCATGCCATGTAACTTGATATCTTCCATTGATATTCGTGATGTTTTTTTTAAACTTCTTCAACACTTGTTCGTCATCATGAAAATTTCGGTCATCCTGTATGCCTATTTCTAATTTCCAGAATCAATCAATGTCTGGTTTTATGGTTTTTGTAATCATGCTCTTGTTATGGCTCTAAATACTGTGTTCTTCGTTTAGATTTCCAGGTTAATGTCGTCACCTTGTATACTGTAATCTCCTACATGTGCAATCAGACTCGTTGAGTCGAGGAACTCTTTGAGATTGCTTTCTCGGAATTTGCTTATGCAACCGCTTCCAGCTATCATTGGGCCGATTATTGGCCGATTATTCAAAGAATCTCATCATCTGGTTGTTTATCTTAAATGAACTTGTTTAATATCTCTGATTTTCCTTTGTGACCTACATAGTATTAAAGTATCTTCACTTCCTGAACGTTATCTTTATCAATAATATTATTCTAAGTGCTAAGTATTTCTAAAATTTGCTATCTAAAAGTATTCTTTAAAGCGTCGGCTTTTCTATTATTACAGCGTGACCTAGTGAACATTGGAAATAATGTTTTTAATGCTGATTTTGATATTTAATTTCATAAGTTATTTCAATTGTTTTTAAGAAATGTACTGTACTCCTGGTATTGCTGGTTCATTTGAGAGGACAGCATCTTTAAACGAATTAGCAATTTTCCCATTCAATCTTTTCTATTATACTATTTTTTCATAAAACTCCTAAGCAGTTATCTCAGAGTTTCAAGTTGTAATTTGCTTTATCTTTTCATAAGTTAAATTGACATTTATTCAGACCTCACTAAATATCGCCACGCCTATTTATATTGTCTTTTCCACAATTAGTTAGAGAATCATGCAGGTTAGGATGGCATAATATATATTGAACGTTTGTGATTCTTAGATAAATGATGCAAGATTAAGCTTATAAATTAATCAAAGTAATAGAAGCTGCTTCACTTCCTGCACAAAAGTTTATATGTTTAGATAATGAAAAAAAGACTGATCAAGTTGCAGTTGATGCAATGCGAGTAGTACTATATTCCACGGAAATAAATGGCGCAATTGTAATTGGCGAGGGTGAGCTGTGCCTGATGTAAAGCTTTGCTTTCCAATTTCCGGCAGTAATTATGTTATGCTTGATAACGCTTGATAATCTGTGCTCTACTATAGCTCTACTATAGAGATATGGCACAATTCATTAAAGTTTCCGATACGTTAATATTAGAAGAGAAATTTTCAACAATAGCACTAACTCGTATTATATCAAATTATTTAGTACTTCTTGCGAACATTTTACTGTTAATACAAAGTGGATTGGACGAACAAGCCGCAATTGACTAATAATCCTCCGCTATTCTTTAAACATTTACGAAGTTTCAAATCTCATCTAAAAATTTTTCAACTTTCAGAAATCAAGAAGGTCATAGAGAGATTGATAAACTTAGAAATTACCTGTAAAACAACTGATTTAGATTATAGAATGATTTTTTAGCATACCCTACAAATGGCTAACGCTGAGTCCTCATTCTTATAACCCTATTACAAGATATTATATTTTATTCTAAAAAAATATTTCATACCTATTAACTTTAATACGTTCTCTATGTTTATGCTTTAATAATAAGGTATAATTAATATAGCTAAACAAAAGTGCAGATATGTCTAATATGTATGAATACGTCTAATATTTCTGGGTTTTTAAATTACAGCTATCATATGTTCATTTGACAAGTTTCAGTACCTTACTTTATTCAATTTGACAAGTTTTAGTATCTTTAAATTCATCTTTTTTATTTGGATTGCCAATAAAAAGGAGACGATTATCATAACCTCAGCATAGTTGTTTTTAGGCATAGTTGATTTGCCACAATTTAAATAATATATTTAAAGTATTATTATTATTAATCCGAAGTTTTTGGGGAAAAATTTTAGTAAGAGCATTGATATCATGTGAAAAAAAATTGTACTATCATAAATTAAACAATAATTGTTCATTCATTTTACAATGAATTGGAATAAACTTCAATCAATTTGAGAATCAATGAAAATTGAAAAATTAGGCAAGCCATATAAGTTAAGAAACCAAATAATGAAAACATAAATATAAACAAAAAAATTTTCGTGTAATTTAAAACAAATGCGATTTCCAAACAAAAAAAAAAAAAAAAAGATAAACTAAATGATGTTATGAATATCATAATTTAAGTTCCCCTTTTATACTTCATTTCCCTTCCTCTTTCTTCGCCTCTCCACGCCTTCCCCACATAAACTTCCTGATTTCCTTATACCTATCATCTCTTATCTGTAATCTAACGTTGCTACAATGAAGACCGGTTGTGAGACAAATTGCCAAAAATGCTACAACAATAAACGACTCAAACAACAAAAATGTTTCGCAAACAAAATCAACAAATCCTCTAGAACATATGAGCCATCATTTGTCGTTGAGAAATGCTGCTCATCCTCCAGGCCGCACAATCTTGGAGCCTAAATTTGCAAAATAAATTCAAATGTAGAAATATTGGAACTCGTCATTTGTACTATGATTTTCTCTTCCTTTGAAATGTCGTGCGCTGGCATAATTCCATCATGAAATCGCGGATTTCATTTTATAATATATTCATAATAGATATTATTTCAAGATAAAAATCCCAGACTAAAAATTATAATTCCGAATGGATTTATTATATACAAAGCGAATCTAGGATGATAGCTCCAAATCGGCTTATTCTAATGATTTGAACGTAAATCCAGAGTGACAATTCCAATGGACTTAATCCAATGATGTTGGAAACTTAGAATGATGATTCCGGAAAAGATTAATACACCAACAGGTAGTCTAGAATAATGATTCCCAATAAGCTTGATAAAATAATGTTAAAAGTTAGCTTGAATGATGATTCCGGAAAGCCTAATACAGTGATGGTGAAAGCAAGCGTAATTAATTTAAATTAGAATTAATTGTAATTAATTTGAATTAGAATTAATTCGATTTAGAAATGGATTGCAATCAACAATTATAGTTAAATCTGCATCTTATACATTTAATCGATAAATATCGGAACAATCCTTGTTTTTTTTTTTTTTCTTCTTTCATTTTCCTTTTCAAAAATAAAGTCAAAGAAAGCAAAGAAAGAACGAGGAAATTTTGCATATCAAAAAAAAAAAATAATTTTTGCCAAGATTGGGTTTAATTTCTTTCAAATTTTTCTTTTAAGAAAAGAAGTTAATAATCAGATTTATCTATATAAATTAAAATATATATGCTTCATGGGGCTCTTTACAAAACGTTATAAGTTCTCCATCGACTGTCGAAAAGCTTTTTTTTGAAAGAAAGATAACTTTTAATTTGAAGCTTGACAGTTAATGAATTACGTTTGTGGTCATGAGTAATTGTGCTACGTGACCAGTCGGAATTACTTGAACTTCTATTCTTGTTCAATAGATACACTTGTAGGAGCAACAAACAGTTTGAATTGCGTCTGAATCTCAAATTTGGGTAACTAAACTTTTATCATAAAAAATATTGGAAACGCGACATGACATGCACCTTATAAATCAATAATATCAATATAGCGTAGAAAATGATGAAAGAAAAGGGGGTAGAATATAAAAGGAAATACAAAGAAACCCGAGTTAGTTATAAAAAAAAATTGCTTCCTAAATACTGGCTCAATTCCAGAACAATAACAGTTAGCAGTATCAAACCTTATGAAATACAACCGCCTCATCTCCTTGGAAATAAGTAGGCTGTTTACAGAGTTACATTCGGGAAGCACAACATCAAGTAAATTGTTGTATAAATAACAAAACAATTAAAATTTACAAAAGTGATTGAATCAAAAATTGATATTGTGAATTCCTCGGAATTTCCGATACAGAATGTTTTGAAATTTTGACACAACCTTGCATTCGAATAGACTCGTGTTTTTGATAACCGCACTTTTATCACGTCCGTTATACTAACAGTAAGCTATTGAGCTGAATTTTTTGACTCCGCTCTACACCAAATTTACTTACCAGCTTTCTTTTTGCATTGACTGCGAATACTTCCTGCAATGTTTCAAGTGTTTCATGGAATGATTTGAAGTTTTCATACAGGGTTGCATTCAAATAGCGCTTGTTTTTAAATAAATAAGTCAAGTAAAATAAAATTTTGTCTTTTCTTTTTTTTTTTTTTCTTGTTTTGGGAGAGATATAAATCATTGATTTCTGTGGAATTTAGTTGCGTTGCAGAACATCGTGTCATGATAGTGTATATGAAATGTTTCCTCCAGCAGTTTGTGGAACACCTCTTCTAACCTATATAAGTAAAAATGTAAATGCTACTTGATTAATACCATGGATCCCCGGACATGGATCCACCCATTGTTTTCAAATTTTGACACAACCTTATCATTGCTTACCATATTTTGTTTAGACATACTTTTTTCACATGTTACGTCTGTGACAAATGAAAAAAAATGAGGAGGTGGAGCTTATTTACTCCGCCTACCTTTTCTCTGTCATTCTCCTTTTTCCTCCCATCTCTTTCTTCTTCTTGAGTAAAAGATATGGTAAGCAATAATAGCAGTAATTAATTAGTAATAAAAATATTAATTAGCAATAACAATAAAAAATAATGAACAGTAAAAAATTAAACAAAGTAATAATGAATTATAATAAAGAATGCTGAATAATAATAAATAATAAGTACTGAATAATCCATATAAATGAAAATGTAAATTCTACCTGTTACTCACCATAGATCTCCGGTAGTTCTTCATAGATTATTTTCAAATTTTGACACAACTTTGTACTCTAATATTCTTTCTTATTGAGCAGATTTACTAATTTTTTTATACGTGTCACGTCCGTCACAACTTAAAATATGTGAAGAGATGGAGTTTATTGACTCCGCCTGCCTTTTATTCTGTCGTTCTTTTTTCCTCCCGTCTCTCTCACTCTCCTTCTTGAGTAAAAGATACGGTTAACAATAATAATAGAATTAATCAATAATAAAAACAACAATTAAAAATATGATGACAGCAATAATAAGGAATAACATAAAGCAATAAATAATAAACAAATAATAAGTATTAATGAACAGGATAATAATAGTGAATAATAATAAAAAATGCTGAATAATAAAAATATTAATAAACAATAAATACTGAAAAGTAATAAATAATTGGCCAATTCTTTGTAACTAAGTTTATTGTCGATTACCCCAACGCAACAACGAAGGTGCATCATCATCATGCATTAACAAAAGCGCTCTTTTCTTTCTTTTCAAATAGGAATGTCAACGGTAGCGGTTTAATGCTCCGGCTCGGGTTTCTTTAATTTTCTCCTTTTTTTTTTATAGTTTTCCCTTTCAGTCGTTTTCTTCTTTTTTATTTTATAAACTTATCATTAGATTTGTTTTATTGATATTCTTGATTTTTTACTATTGAGTAGTAAATAATAATTAATAATAAATAATGATAAATAATGACAAATAATAATTAATAGTTAACAATATGATAAAAAGGAATAATGGACAGTGATAAATTGCAACAAATAAGTAAATATGAATAGTAATAAAGCATGCTGAATAATAATAAATAATAATAATAAATACTTGGCTAATCCTTTGTAACTCTTAATTAGGGTCAATGACGATTACCCTGGCGCGCCAACAAAGGCGCATCATCATCAGACGCTAACAAAGGTGCCCTTTTCTATCATTTTATACAGAAATTTCAATGACAGTTGTTTAATGCACCGACTCGGGTTTTTTCCCCTTTATGCTGTTTTCTCCTTTTTTATTTGATGAATTTATTATGATTTGTTTTATTGACATTATTAATTTCTTACTCTTGCACAATGAATAGTTATTGACCATTTCTTTGTAACCCTCAATAAGATCAACATCGATGACCTCGCGCGCCAACAAAAACACATCATCATCACGCACTAACAAAGGCCTCCTTTTCTATCATCTATATAAATTGAAATGTAAATGCTACCTGTTACTTGATCCCGATTTTCAAAAGTTATCCAGCACGATTGTTTTCGAATTTTGACACAACGTTGCGCTCCAATTTTTTCTTAATAGGTAAATATACTTACTTTTTTTCAAGTGTCACGTCCTTGAAAATAGGTGAGGAGGTGGAGTTTATTACTATGCCCGTCTTTTTCCTGTCATTCTCCTTTTTCCCTCCATCTTACTCTCTCTCCATCTTGAGTAAAAGACGGTTAGCAATAATAATAGAAAACAATCATCCATAATTAAAACAACAATAATAATAACAACGATGATGATGATAATAATAATAAAGACTAATAAACAGTAATAAATTATAACAAATAAATAATAATAAATAATTGGCAATTCTTTATAAACCTTAATAATAAATAAATGGCTCTCAACTAAGGTCAACCGTTTACAACCCTCAAATAAGGTCAATGTCGAATACCCTGACGCACCAACAAAGGCATATCACCACGCGCTAACAAAGGCGCTGTTTTCTATCATTATATATAGGAATGTCAACGGGAGCGATTTAATGCTCTACTCGGGTTTTCTTCCCTTTTTATTCAATAAATTATCATTAGATTTGTTTTATTGGTATTATTGATTTTTGATTGTTGCCTAACAAATAATGATCAGTAATAAGTAATTATTGATCATGTCTTTGCAACCCTCAAATAAGATCAATGTCGATGACTTTCGCCACCAATAAAAGTGCATCATCATCTCGCATTAATAAAGGCGCCTTTTTCCATAATTTTTAATAGGGATTTCAATAAGAGCAGTTTAATGTTTCGACTCGGGTTTTTTTTTTCCTTTAATCGTTTTCTCCTTTTTAATTTTATTAATTTATCAATAGATTGTTTTATTGATATTGTTAATTTTTCATTGCTGCGTAATAAATAATAATAATAGAAAATGACAAAAAATAATGATGAATAATGTTAAATAATGATAAATAATATTAATTAATAATAAATGATAAGGAATTTTTTGACTCCGCCTCGTTACGCGTTGGAGTACAGAATTTATTCACGACAGTTTCGTTCTGCATTGACTGCGGCTACTTCCTGCATTTTCAGTTCTCCATCGATTGATTTGAAATTTTCATACATTCAAATAAGCGCGTATTTTTAAATAAATAAGATCAGTAGTTTGAGCTTTTCGTATGTTTTTTACTTTATGAGAAATGTAATTCATTTATTATTTGATTTATGGGAGTTTGGTTGCGTCGCACAAATGTCGAGATCATAATAGCGTAATAATGAAATGTTTCCTTCAACAATTTGTCAATTATCTCTTCTAATATTAGGATGATGTTACTTCTAATATTATGTCGTGTCTTGTATTGTCTATTTGTCGTAAATGTTTAATGTTCATTTTGATACAGCTTTTCAAGTGTTAACTCATTGATTTGAAATTTCGGGACAATGTTACATTGAGGTAGGCATGTTATTTTTGTATAGATACATCTACTTTTTCACTGAGACAAATAAAAGTGAACGGACAGAATCTATTAACTATGCTCACTTTCTGCAAAATGGATGCGGCCTTTAGCATGCAAAGCTCAGTAAAGCTCAGTAAAATATGTGAATATTCCAATGCAACATTCTGTCAAAATTTCAAAATAATAGATGAGAAGTTTCATAGATTTAAGATTTTGAACAAACGAGCATTCACGGCTGTTAGTGTCTTTTAATTCCATGTACAATTTTTTGCAATAACAACAGTTGAACAACTCAACTGAACAATTTCCAATTCAACTTCTATCTAGATTTCCAGGAAAAGGTGAAAATTTTCGGAAATTTATCTTTTGAACAGACGAACATTTGCGATTGTAATTATTCACGATCACAAACGTAACTTATAAGCTGTAAAACTTCAAATTAAAGGTTATCATTCCTTCAAAAAAATTTCGACAGCTTTTTAGTGCCGAGAAGTGAGGTTCAAAATGGCAGCAAATATCATCGTAAAGATGAAGGTGGCAATGAAAAACTGGAATGCCTGCTTAAAGAAATTGATTCGATGTATTCAACGCCTACAAGCCTAGTTGGATCAGCGGAAGAACAACAAGAAATTTATGAAGCTAGAAGCGAGATATTGAAGAAAAAATCGTAAGGGTTCAGATATGCGTCGACCATCGGAAGTAACCAACGATAAAGGGTTTGAATATATCCAAAAAAAGCCCATTGAGAAAAGAAGAAACACTGAGGAAAAAAAATATATGGAGGTCACGAAAGAAAACATGGCATCATTTCAAATACTCCGGAATGGAATAGGAGTAGTTATAACTCTAAAAATGTACAAAATTGAAGTCAATCGAAAATCTTCACGATTCTCAAAAAAGCCTCAAAGAACAACAGATCGTCAAATACACAACATATGATTAATCTCCCTCAACTGTCGTTACCCCTTTCAATATAGATCCAAGACAATGGTGACAGTTCTGGAGTAGCTTAAATGTCGCTATTCATTCACAAGCGATACTGGAAATCCAAAAACTGAACTATCTGCTTTTCGTACTTAAAAGGAAATGTTCCAAAGGAAATACTCTACAAATAGTGAAAATGTACGAGATAGCTCCAGAAAACGATGAAGTCACAATAAAGTTGTTAAAAAACAAAAAGGGTGAACCATCGATGATAATAAAAGTGTTATATATCGAATTCCAATCATTCAAAAAAAAAAAAGTGAAAAAGAGTGGATTGGAACTATCGAAACGATGGAAGGAGTAGTGTGCCTATTACAGATGTCAGATAGTTTAGCTTTCTGGAGTATGCAAGTATTGAAACTTCTATAGAATGCAGATTACATACTGGAGAAAATGTATCGTCAAAAGGAAACAAATGAGCCGTAGTAAGAAGTGAAGCTTAGAGCTTTTTGTTGAATTTGATCAATGTAAATGAAACAGTCAAATCCAGCCAGCTTTCACATGCATATATCGTTCAAGAAACAATGATGCTTAAGCCGGAACAATCTTCTCGAAATAAATTCGGAAGAATCTCAACGATTGCATTTGAGACAATAATAAAAATAAAGTCGAAAACAGAAAAGAAGACCGTGGATTTTTTGTGCACAAGATCATTGGAACAGTAAATGCAAAATTTGTTCCACGTTAACGCTGGCATAGATCGTCCTAAAACATTGAAAAAATGCGTATCGTGCTTCGAAGAAAATTACAACGCAGAAACCTGCATGCGGAAAAAAACAATCTTTTTATTGCAAAGCTTCTCGCAATCATCTATCTGACAAAAAAAAAAAAATAAAATATCTTCAGTCAATATAGCGGATTTAGATGGAATTAGGTGCCCAAAGAAACTGAAAATCCAATTGTCGATAATCCAACTTTCACAATACAAACAAATACAAAAAAGGAAAATCAAGAAATTGAAACTTAACTTTCATGTAAAGATATAATGGTTATTAATCCTTTGTTTCCTCAAAGAAAAGAGGAGGCTTTGGTATTTCTTGATTAGGCTCACAAATATCGTTATTTTCAAAAAATTAGCAAGTCGGTAAGCCTGAAGAAAATCACAGAACAAAAAATGAAAATAGCTCGGTTTGGAATGGAGAAGCCGAAGAAATACATCACTACCCCGAAAAAGCCAATATGCAAACAGCTAGACGAGAAGTTGTTACATTAAACGCCAACATCATCGATTATATAACTTGTCGCTGAAATCGCGAGGATGAAAGAAGAAAAGCGGTGATCCCTTTGACTTAAATTTGAAGTTGCATATTTGATGTAATTAATTGCTAATTGTAAAACCATTTTTTTGTCTATCATGTCAATGAGCTGTA